>CM044437.1:11810000-11834439 GCA_024363595.1 Xenopus borealis | reverse complement strand
CCCCCCCCCCCCACAACTATTCCCAAACCTCAAGTCCCTCCTCCTACTTCTGGCCCTGAAATATGTTTGATCCATCATAGTGGATAAAAGGGGAAATAAACCTTTCCTAACAGTCTCCCATGCTTGCTTATTTATATACATTATATAAACTGTAGTAGTGCTACTGATCATTTTTACCAGGTCAGGGTAAATTTTAATTTACAATTTTAATGCTTTTAATTTGTTTCATTTTTTATTTTTTTTTATTTTAATGCTTTCAGGTTCTCTAAAGCAGTGATTTTCAACCTTGAGCCTCCAGCTTTTAAGGAACTACAAGTCCCACAATGCAATGAAGAAGTCTGACAGCCACAGTCAGGCAAATGCATTGTGGGACTTGTAGTTTCTTAACAGCTGGAGGCACAAGGTTGAAAATCACTGCTCTAAAGGGGTAGTAAACCCTGCTGCACTGCACCGATCAACCAAACTTTACTCGTGTTGCTGGACTACAAATCCCAGAATAATGTAACATATACTGAAGGTTGAGGCATGCTGGGAGTTGTAGTCCATCAACATCAGGGTTGTATTCTTAAAGCAATATTGCACAATAAAACTTTACCCCAAACTCCACAGCCAAAAAAATCCTCCAATGAGAATCCCAGCTGATCTGTATCAATCTCGCTCCCTGTTCTTTGTTCCTGTAATTTATCCCCATGTCTGATTCCAGTGTAATATAATGAAGAAATAAAATCATTATCTCTATATGTAAGATAACAGCAAGATGCCTGACATGGTGCTGGGAATCAGAATTTCTATTGGTCAGTTTTTTTGCATTTATAATGAAGTAGAATTCTCATTGGTGAATTTTCTTGCATCTATAATTATGGTTTTCAGTAACTTCTAGAGAAAACTAGGGGCGCTGTGGGGTGGCATTACAGTTGGGTTTACAACTCCTTTAATAACATTGGTGCCAAGTTTGGAACCAGCAGCTAACAAGATGACTATACATTCTGCATATTCCCCCTCTAAAAGACCAAGGCACTTACACATCCCCAGTAAAGTAAAAAAAAAAAATGTTACGTTTCGTTACAATCTTTTCCATAATTAATTAGTTTTGTGGTTTGTATGAGAAATCACCCGTATCTGCATAACAGCCTTCAGTCTGATTTGTGCAAACATGAACTGAAGGGCCCATTCATCAAACAATTTCTTTTGACTGGCTGTTGATGTATCAGCGCTGTGGTCTATCCCCCAAGGAGCTCAATAAGTAACCCCGACTGAATCTCTCCCCTCTGCCTCATTCTCAATGGAACTGTCTTTAACTCATTGCTCTTCAGCTGGTCCTACACCCGAGTGCACTGGGCCGACCCACCACCCAAAAGATTGATAGGCCACCGGCCTTGTCAGCAGTCACCTTCGCTTTAGCCATCCCATTACACGTCAGAAATTGCCACTGACATCTCAATTTAGATTCCATTTCTCAGTTTACTCTTCAGCAACGTTAAAGGGGAAATTTACATCTCAATGAGAAAAAAAATCCAATGCAACGTTGTGCTATAAGCGCTGTGCTCTGTTAACTAGTTTCTTTTTCAATTACGCTTCTGTTTTGGATAGGGTAATGCAATTAGAAGATAATCACCAGCGTTTGCAAGTCAAGGTTATTGCAGGGCAAGTGCGGACTTAGTTGGCAATACAGTTCTTCGCACCAGAAACTGAGGCTCATTGTAAACAGTTATAAAAACAGAGTTTATACAGGAGTTAAGGGCATATAATATAATGAAATGTGCTCATTGTTGTCGTTCACAAACCCTGTTATAACTGTGCTATTTGCTAAAATGTGCTTTCTTGCTTCATGAGAAGGGCTTGGTGCTTCTGTATGGTGGAATATCTCACAGGACTATTATTATTAGAGTCATCGTGGATCTTAGACCTACAAAAAGATCTAGATATTCTTGCAAATTTATCTTAAGGAGAAGATAACTCTATCCAAACTCTTCTTGCAAAGTGATCTTAAGGAGAAGATAACTCTATCTAAAGCCTTGTTGCAAATTTATTCAAAGGAGAAGATAACTCTATCCAAAGCCTTCTTGCAAAGTGATCATAAGGAGAAGATAACTCTATCCAAAGCCTTCTTGCAAAGTGATCTTAAGGAGAAGATAACTCTATCCAAAGCCTTCTTGCAACGTTATCTTAAGGAGAAGATCACTTTTTCCAAAGCCTTCTTGCAAAGTGATCTTAAGGAGAAGATAACTCTATCCAAAGCCTTCTTGCAAAGTTATCTCAAGGAGAAGATAACTCTATCCAAAGCCTTCTTGCAAAGTGATCTTAAGGAGAAGATAACTCTATCCAAAGCCTTCTTGCAAAGTGATCTTAAGGAGAAGATAACTCTATCCAAAGCCTTCTTGCAAAGTTATCTCAAGGAGATAATAACTCTATCCAAACACTTCTTGCAAAGTGATCTTAAGGAGAAGATAACTCTATCTAAAGCCTTGTTGCCAATGTATCTAAAGGAGAAGATATCTATGATCAGTATCTGGTTGGGGCTCTGATCAGATCGGAAGAAAAATCCCATCAGTCTGGCCATAGACGTAACAATTATGATTTTTCCTTGAAAAGATCTTTCCAAGAAAGATTTTTCGTTTCAACACACAAATGTAGAGCTGAACCGTCAGATATACTGGGAGAAACAATAAAATTCTCCTTGTATTCAGCACTAAACAGTGGCCAATGTTCTGGTGCCTTCAAAAGAGCCAGCCCGGTCCATGAACCGACCAATATCCAAGTCCAAGCTTGTTTCCCACAATACATGCACTGAATATCAAACGAAAAGTTTTGTACGATATTATCTGTGCGTTTATGGCCACCTCTAAGGACTGCAGTGGAATCTGTACAAGCTCCCTATATGAGGGCCTATATAGAGGGCCACCATAAACTTACCAATAGTTCTTCTGAGACTTCCAACAGTCTTCACCTGCCCATTTTATTTTATCTTAAACTGCTGCTGCTAAAAACCTCCTGTCCACACATGGCCATCTTCTCTTAGTTCCACCTCCTTTCCACACAACCCCCACCCACTGTCATCTTAAATACTTCTCTCTTGAAGGTCCTTACCTTTGGAAATCCAAACACTCCATGAAGGACTCTTCCACTGCCCTTCTACCATTGTTAAGTTAGCCACATCCCACTTACCAACACAACCACCCACTCACTCAATTTGCAAGCTCTTTGGGGCAGGAACCTAATTCCTCCTAGATATCCTATCTACAGAACAATATACTGTACATACAGTACATGCCTGTTTTTTGATATTGGGTGAGTTCAGTTGCATTATACTTCATATAAAACCAGCCCATGGGATTTAGATTTATCCATAATAAGTCTGTCCCTTGCTTCCCAGCATGTTATTTCAGTAACTGACAAAGCTTAACATGAATTATTTTGATCTGGCGCTGTTGCATTATCCCTTTAACTCATTTATAAAAACTTTGATGTAATATCGCAGGAACATTAGAGTAATTAGATGTACGTTAGACACTTCTGATCACCAATCACAAGGCCAGGATGGAATGGGAGCTGTAAAGAATTGCTGACATATGTCTCTTTCTATAACATTTTCCCTAACTAGATATCTCCGCTCAAGTGAGGCTCATCAGCAAATTGCTAGGAAAAAGCCAATTAGCATCAACATTTTATATCGCTTAAGCAAGGGGGGGTTTAACGCTCCAACTGGTCAGATACCATTTCACTGCATGGAGAACTTGATATTCTTCTCTCTCAGTGTGGGCTCCTCTGCAGAAGTGCTTGGGAAAGGGACAATCAGCTCTCAACAGTAAATCACTACTGTTCTGTCGGTGGAATTTATTGAGAGCCATTGCTTGTCCGGCAGTATTTATATCATCACTTCCGAGCTTCCAGCTTTGAATAATGGCCTCTTTCATTATTCAAGGGAAGCAATTATGTATTAGCATAAGTGTTGGAATATTCCATTTATAGCTTAGATGCTATGATGTTCCTTGAGTGCCCCTCCCAATGGTTTTACTTGGTTGGAGTCATGAAGCTCAAGAGGTTCAAATTGGCATGTGTCAGCCCATGAGGAATCAGTGGATAGAGTGAAAGTCTTATGGAACCTACCACAGCATTTCAAATGCATCCCTCAAATGCTTTCTTACTATCTAACTCAGGGATCCCCAACCTTCTGAACCCGTGAGCAACATTCAGGAGTAAAAGGAGTTGGGGAGCAACACTAGCATGAAAAATGTTCTTGGGGTGCTAAATAAGTGCTGTGATTGGCCAATTGGTAGCCCCTATGTGGCTTGTCAACCTACATTGAGGCTCTGCTTGGCAGTGCACTTGGTTTTTATGCAACCAAAACCTTCAAGCCTGGAATTCAAAAATAAGCACCTGCTTTGAGGCCACTGGGAGCAACATCCAAGGGGTTGGAGAGCAACATGTTGCCCACGAGCTTCTGGTTGGGGATCACTGATCTAACTCATTCCCTGAGTGTGGGAATATACCATATTCAACCCCATCCTGGTACTTAATAAACAGTCAAATATTGGGTTGCTCACAAACAGCAGCAAGAAATATTAAATAAGGAGACCAGATGAGATTTTACCTTCAACCCATTTGTGCAACCCACCCCCCCCCCGGGCAAATGGCCCTAACTGGTTACTTACACCTCTTTTTCCTTTATTCTTTGGCATTTGGTGGCACATGAACAGTAGGAGGCATTTGCTGGTTGGATGTACTACTCATGTGCCAAAAGTCACAAGGTAAAAAAAAATATTGGAAACTTTGTGAATTTGGGGCACATGCACAGGAGGAGCCGTTTGCCAGTACTGAGCTGCTGTGCATGAACCCGAAAGTCACAAAGTTTCCACTTTCATTTTTCAGAAACTTTGACTTTCGTGATTTTCGGGCCAAGCGCAGTAGATCGAACCGGCAAATGTCTCCTACTGCACATGCTAGGGATGCACCGAATCCAGGATTCGGTGTGGGATTCGCCCAGGATTCGGCCTTTATCAGCAGGATTCGGATTTGGCCAAATCCTTCAGCCCAGCCGAACCGAATGCAAACCCTAATTTGCATATGCAAATTAGGCACGGGGAGGGATATTGCATGACTTTTTGTCACAAAACAAGGAAGTAAAAAATGGTTTCCCCTTCCCAACCCTAATTTGAATATGCAAATTAGTATTCGGTTCGGTATTCGGCCAAATCTTTCTCGAAGGATTTTGGGGTTTGGCCAAATCCAAAATAGTGGATTTGGTGCATCCCTAGCAAATGCACCACCAAACGCCAAAGAATACAAGAAGAAGAGCTCTCAGGAGAAGATGGTTGCCGTGGACTCCGCTGGAGAGAACCTAGAAGGAGGGGTAAGTAACATATTAGGAGCATTTGCCCGGGGGAGGAGGGAGGGGAACATATGGGGGGAGGGTTATTTGCACAAATGGGTTGAAGGAGAATTCAACCCTTACTTAAGAAAACCCTACCACCCTCCCCTACACAGACCCCCCTCCCTCCTTCCCCCCAGCCTAGCTGCTACCCAGGGCAAATGCCCCTAACATTTTACTTACCCCTTGGTGCAGATTTAGGCATCGGAGTTCATGGGCGCCATCCCTTCTTGGGGACATTGGTCCCCAAACTCTGGGGGTTGACCCCACAATTGATCCTGGAGTAGAGTCGTTGGCTGAGAAAATTGGCTCAGCCTCAAGAAGAGTTAAGGAGAGGTTTTGGAATACTGCATATTCCCTTTGCTAGATACACCTGTAAGACTAGCTAGAAGCTCAATTTGGGTGAGATTTGGGGTAGACACATATTTGCTGTCACGTGTTTTCTGTACCTCTCTATAAGCTAAGTGGCAATGATCAAAGAAGAAAAAATCCCTCTATATAATGATTGTTGGTCGACCCAGAGCCAATCAATATCTCATCTAACCCAATTCATTAGCTAAAATCCCATTGTTTGTTTGCTTTTCACAGTCTTTTGCCCGCAATGATCTCCAAGAAATTTCAGGATTGATTTGTGCCGTGTTCCAATTGGTTTCCATTTAGCAATGTGAGCGGCGGGGTCGGAGCCATAAGCATAATGCCGATTCCCATTACTGGATACTGCATTGAGTATCTGCTTTCCCTAATAACCCGCCGAGCATGATAGAAGGACAATTAATCAATATCCCAGTGAATTTCCCTTTGTGGCGGCACAATGAGTGGCCCCAGCACTCTGACAAGTTTCATTAACTCTGCAATTGGCTTCTTTCTAATAAAATTACAGGAATGCAGAGTTTAGAATAACACAGGACATTCTGGGGAACTTTATATATACCCTGAGGGCTCTAATAGTTCAAGCACAATTACTGTACCTGTATAGTTCCTTTGGAAAACATTATAGAGATTGCTGCAGAGTGCCATAAGTCGTACCATTATCAATCAGAAAAAACCAAACCAGTAACAAAGGGAGAGAAATACTCACAGTTCACCCCAGTCCAAGGGTGGAAAAATTTGGAACAGCAAAAAAGTTTTTCCAAAAGTAAAGACCAAAATTGTAGTCAAAAAGTCAAATGTAGGACATAGAGGAGACCGTCTAACGCATTTCGTGCCTACTGGGGCACTTACTCATAGGCTAATGGTCACACCCCTAACCATCTCTTTTAAAGGGCTTCTGGCCAATCACAAGCAGTATATGCCTTAACCGACTAGAATTAGAAGACAATTAACAGCAGAGGTGTCACTTAATTGGTTAAGGTATATACTGCTTGTGATTGGTCCGAAGCCCTTTAAAAGAGATAGTCAGGGGTGTGCCCATTAGCCTATGCGTAAGTGCCCCAGTAGGCACGAAACCCGTTAGACGGTCTCCTCTATGTCCCAAATATATTATTTGACTTTTTGACTACAATTTTTGTCTTTACTTTTGGAGAAAACTCCCAACTTTTTTGCTGTTCTATATGCTGTTAATATTAAATTAACCCTTGGGTTGTACACATTACAGCTAAGTCCATGGGGCTTTCTTATGTGTTGCACTGCACGGGAATGCATGAGTTCATAGTTAATGGAACCCACGCATCCCTATGTTGCTTGCACCCATAGCACCATGCTGACCCCCAAACTCCATGGAGCTATGGGTAAAGACAACATAGAACAAGGTACTATGGATACAAGTGACATAGGAATGAATGAAGTCCATTAAACCCATGGCCATACACGTAGAGATTCACTCGTTTGGCAACATCTTGAGGTGGGCAATATCAGGATGTCCCTAGGGCCCAACAATTGGATCATAATACTGCCAATACAGGCTGTTGGATCGTGGGACCACAACAATGAACAGATGCAGCTGCAATCCAACAGGATTTTTAACCTATAGGGGTAGATTCATCAAAGAGTGAAGTTCCGCCACTAGAGGGAAATTCCACAGCTCTCAATTCATTTCTATGGGATTTTTAAAGGCGTATTCATCAATGGGTGAAGTGAAAGTTCACCCTTTGATGAATACGCCTTTAAAAATCCCATAGAAATGAATTGAGAGCTGTGGAATTTCCCTCTAGTGGCGGAACCCCTTAGTTGGGTAGTGCACAGATACTCTGAAAAGCAGAGGGACTTCAACTTCCACAATCCATCACTTCACAATGGAACAATGAGATTTAATTTACCCAAACCCTTGAAATAACTAGAGTCTAAAAATATACCACCTAAAACCTGTCAATGGACCAAATGAACAATTTGAAGATGTTAACAGCCTTCTCAATGTTTTGAGCAATTCCAATTTTTTTTTTGGCAAAAACCTTTTTTGAGTTTTCGGGCTGCTGGACTCAAACTTACGGAATCGTGGTTTTTCACATTCACACCTAAAACCTGTCAATGGACCAAATGAACCATTTGAAGACGTTTTTCGGAGGGTTTTGCCCAAAAACTCGAATGATTTGAGCAATTTCAATTTTTTTGGCCAAAAACCTGATCATTTTGAGTTTTCTGTTTACGAGACTCAAACTCACAGAATCGTGGTTTATCACATTCAAGTTTTTAGTTAAGTAAGAAACCATTTAAGTTTCGAGTTCATTCTCTATCACTTGACCTTTGAGAAATAACCCCCCCGTGAGTCTAAACGAGGTGGGGAACTGGTCCCACAGAACACCTAGACAGAATATCTGTGTAAAACAAAAACACATTTTTATTTCTGTTTGGCAGTTTAGATTAACATAAACCCAACTTTCTCTTACTATACAGAGAGACAACATGAAAATACACAGCACATGTATTCCATGCTACTAAACAAATTTCAGCAGGGAATAAAAAGTGAGATATGCCGGCCCTTTCAACTTTATATTTGTTTTCCTTCTTCGTACATAAAAGTAATCCGTTTAAAAAGACTTTGACTTTCGCAGTGATCCCATTGAAAGAGCCATTCCAGCAGGACGAAAAGCGAAACGCGTCGGCAATACCCAAGCAGGATGGGAGTGTTTTATGGATAGGATGGACACCGACCGGTTCAAGGTTTGGTCGTTTCTATTCCCTCTCACGATCATTTGGTTTTTTTTTCTTCCTCTCGCCTTGACCTAAAATAATGCGGTGGGTCCCGCCGTTCCCCAGCAAAAATAAATAATGTCCGCAAGAAGCCAAATGTCAATTTTTTTCCCCGTGTCGGAGGGCGGAGGAAATTGTTCTATCAGCCGATGTTGGTGGATTCATGACCTTCCCCCTCAACCTTGAATTGGCCTTTAGTTGTGGCTGATAGGAACTGCAGAGCGGCTACTGTCGGCATGATTGCTGTTCTCCAATGAATCAGAACAAGCAGGGCACGGAGTAGCACATTAAACTAGCAACTAGAATATATCACTGTACTTTTATAGAGATGTATTGCTCTGGCCCCCGTGTATAAATGATCGGGCTAGCCGGGTGCCTCCACTTTTTTTTTTTTCCCAAGGTCTATAAATTAAAAATAAGCTAAGGGTTCTGAAATGATTCTGCCTTGCCTCTCACACTTACATTTATCATGGCTTGTATAAAACATTTATAAGTCATTTTACTGCTGTCCTTTATGCTTCTGGCCAGAGTTTAACGCCGGCCTTGGTTCTCCTTGTTTTTGGGAGGGGGAAAGGGGCTATTGTATCAGGTAAAACTGATGATTTTAAAGGGGAAAGTAAAATAAACCACAAATAATATATAAAGCTGCACATACATATGGAGATCAGCTTATTTGGCGAGGGCACCAAATGAGTGGATCTCTCCCCTATATAGTCACAATGGAACATAGCTGGCTGATCTGATTGTGGGACCTAGGGCCAAACAATTGGATCAGAAAGAGCAGAAAACGAGGATCCTTGATCCAACTGGATTTTTATTCTGGCAGATGGACATCTGGCCGACTTTCAGGCAGATGTCAATAGGGGAAGCCCATCGGTGGGCCCCATCAACTGGGCCATAAGCTGCCAACAATCTGTCGGCAACTTATATCTGCCCTAGGGTTGCCAACTCTCCGAATTTCACCTGGGTTTTGGGGCTGCCCAGGTGAATGTTCCTGTCCGGATTTCCAAATTAGGAAATCTGGACAGGACATTGAAGTGATTGACATGGAGATCAGCCAATCATCAGTCCTGCCTCTGACCTCACCTACCCTGCCCCCAACATCACTGGTCTGCCCCCTTGCAGTTTTCTACAAAATAAAAAAAAAGTGGCAACCCTAATCTGCCCTAGTATGGAGGCCTTAAAAGTATTTTTTCTACTTATTGAAAAATCTGAATGTAAAAAGACTTGTATACAAGCTCAAAAACTCGAATTGTGCCCAGAACAACTCCCACTGACTTCTGCATGAAATTACAAATGTTTAGACGCAAAAGTTTTTTTTTTATGTGCTTAAATATACCAGAAATTTGCAATTTTGAAAATATAAGTTTTGGTGCAAAAAAAAATAATGTTGGATCATGGCAGAGATTTGAATTCAAACCTTCATAATTCACCCCCTAAAAGTAACATTTAGATTGATATAAAAGTCTCCAAAATTGGTGACCCCCAAATTTCTGGCTATTAGACTGGAACTATGTTATAATTTAAGGATTTCTACTGGTTTACATAGCATAAAAACTAAAATATTACATAATAAATCCCTACAAACTAGCTTTAGAATTCATTGAGATTGGTTTTGCCTTGGTGGAAAAACTACAATGAATTACTGCTGCTGTAATTAAACTACAAATAACCCAAACCTTTATAAAATGCTCGGAATGATCACACATATATAAATAAAATGATATACATGTATGGGATCCATTAGTCACAAAGGCTGTCTCCCATAGACTCCATTTTATCCAAATCTAATTTTTTTTTTAAATATTTCCTTTTTCTCTGTATTAATAAAACATTGGAAAAATATACTGTGCTAAAGACGGTTCTTATCTGTAATCTTAGATATATGGGAATAATTTATGGAACTATGGACCCCCTATCGTCAATTCACAAAAAAGTCACCATGGAGTTCTTTGGCGATCTAAAAGTACGAGGCAACCGATGACTTCTAATATCCTCATATTAAAGTATCTGTGATATTCCAGCATTCCACTATGGAAAATAATACATTAATGAAATCTGATATATAGATTACATTTTCTCTACTCCCAACTGCTCAGCCCCTTTAAAGTCACTCTTCTGCCGCGCCGCGTGTCGGATAGAAGACCAGCCAAGCGCTCAATTATTTAAAACCCGCTTGTCACTTTCCGAATTCCAATTCATAATGTTCATCCCTGAAGAACGAACAGGGCAGCAGGCTTAAGAGGCTTCACAGCCACATTATTCCAGCGTTGACCTTGTTTGCCCTAATGTGCATGTAGAGCAAATGAATATAAGAATAAGATCATGCAGAACATATTTCAGGGGAGTATATTCATGTCTTGTATCAGGTATCCTCAGAACGGCACATTCCATTAGCCATGGTGGCAGACGCTAGTATGTCATGGTGGGATTATACTGGATCATACCATGGCACTGCATACATTCTCCACTGGCAGAGAAACCCCTGAAACCCCAGTGCCACCTTCCATATAATTTCATAGAAACCACCTCTCATTGGCAGATTGCTTTCAGCCCAGTCATGCTTTAATGGGAATTTCCAGGTTGCAATGCGCCCATGATGAGACAGCAAGTGTGGCCTCAGGAGAAACAGCTGTATCAGCTGTCAATCCACAAATTTTATAACGGGCGGGTTCCTATTTGCAGAACTAGCAGAGATACCAGCCCAGAGATCCTAGTGCATCTTGACTAGTCCTGTTCCATGTAGTACTTGGCTCATACCTTGCCTTTCCACCATGCCTGACTAGCTCAACCCCAAGTGAGCTACCTCCTGTTGGCACAACCCATGTACCCCTTGCCACTCCCCATTCTCTCCTTCCCCCTTCAGTTTTTCCACTCCCAATTGCATGTCTCTCCTGTCTAACCCTAGTTCCAGCTCTGGCCTTGGCCAATTCTGTTCAGTCCCTAACAACAACCCTGGTAAGCCCAGGTCATGCTCCTTTTCCAATTACTTTCATGATTTCAGGTGCCACCAGGGTTGGACTGGGCTGACAGGAAACCAGGAAAAAACCCAGTGCATCCCATCCCTTGTTGTCCCTGCTGACCCAGGCCCCCTCTCCACTGTCTGCTCTGTTCATAGACCCTTGGCGCTCCTCCCCCATCCTACTCAGATCACAGTACAGGTATAGGTCGCTCTGGAAGGGGTGAGGGGAGGTGCAGGCTTGCAGCAAGTGATTGGGATGGGGGGACCCTGAGGTGACAGCCCTGGTGGGACCCAGACACTCCAGTCTGACACTGGGTGCTAAGAAGACCTTTGGGCGCAAATTACAGCTGGTTAAGTGGTTTGAGTTTGTTGATTCTTCAAGGTTGCCGGTTATACCACCTCGCATCTCACAGTAATTCAGTGTGCCAATGCTGATAATGGACTGTAATGACATTGGCAGGTATGGGTTGGTCTGGAAGTGGCAAGTGCAGGCTTGCTGGTAATATGTAACTGGGATGGGGAACCAGAGGGACCTTGAGGTGACAGCCCTGGAGGACACTCCAGTCCAACACTGGGGGCCACTGCTAGGCTTTTCAATGGCAGGGCTAAGCAGAACTTTGGGTGCAAATTACAGCCGATTGAATGTCGATTGCGTTGAATGTTTGTTAATGCTTCAAGGTTCCTGGTTACACCACCACATCACCTCTCATCTCACAGAAATTCGCCTGCCAATGCTGATAATGGACTCTTATGACATTGTGTTGGCCACAAAATGCCCAAACAATTCAGATGACTCACCTTCCCTGGAAAAAGTCTCCTTCTATAGCAGACAGGACTGCAACCTTTTTTGTTTGGAAGTTATGTATGTATATCTAGGGACTTTATTCATCTTCTCTTCTTCAGACAAAATGTAAAATTGCTGCCATGGCGGAAAAGAAAGTGATTTATCCTATGAAAAGTATGTTTAGATGTGAGAGCGGAGAACTCAGGCCAGATCTCCAAGCTGCCATTTTCTGGCTCCCACAGCAGCTGACGACACATATTTCTGGCAGACTTGTTCAACATTAACTCATAAACGAGATGGATCTTGTAAAGAGGAGAGGGCAGGGGAGGCAAAGGGAAAGAAACGCATTCAGTGCAGAGAAAATGGAGCGCCAAGGGTTCATTAAAAGCTACTCTCTAAAATAAAAGTTACTTCAACACAAAAAACAATAATATACCATTTACAGGTGGAGGTGGAAGAGGTTCCACGGCCTGATAAAACTTTATTATTTTCCATGTTTGGAGTAGCCCTGGGGGGTCTATTGTTATTTTGTCCACTTGTAGGAAGTACTATATTAACAACCCCCAGATCTGGATGCTTTACCCTTTATCCCTCATTGGAACCCAAGCATGCATCATCAAAAAAATGCTGAACACATACCTTAAATGTATCACCAGGGGGCATTTTTTTTAATCTAATTTTAAAAACATGGAAGTTCTTCCAGAACCAAACAGTAACTGCCTGGGCTGTTTGGAGCACTGTGAGAAATCCTGGAAGCCCAGTCCTGGTGCTTTCCACTGCACCTGGTTCACTGCAGAGCTGGGGAAGCAGTTCATCCATGGTTGGGTATCAACGTTGGGCAGTGATACTCTGGATGGGGGGGATGTTATTCGGTGGTGAGGCCTTACTGAGGTGTCTGCTGGGTCCAAAAAGACCGTTCCAAAACTGTTTACAATGGACAGTTGTGTTCAAAACCACACAGGTTGCCACTGATGGGTTGTCACTATCCAACCTTTCTTGCCTTTCCTCTATCTTCAATGTCATACTGGGATGACATGGGCCTGCCAGAAAACTTTAGCCTGCAGGCCCACTCTCCAAAGATTTTTCCTTCTCTCTTCACTTAGTTTCTTTATTCTTTTATTGGTCATAGTATAGGCATACAAGGCAAATGGTTGGTAGCGGAGTCCACTAATGCCTGGCCCCACCACACATTTTCCTGATATCCTGGTGGGTCAGTCTAACAATGGCTATCTTTCCTTCCATTAAGTCTAATTTTTATCAACTGTGTATGAAAAGTACCAGGCATGTGGTAACTCTACATGAAAAGCCAATCGAATGCTGGAAGGCTCTTGATTGGCAAGTCAGGTTTAGTACTGTACCTGATTATATGGTCACTAACAAACCACATGGTTCACGCATGACTGCTTACTCCCGATATGGCCATGATCCACCCCCCATTTGGAGTCTGAATTCCAGGTCTTGCCCTTCCAAATTTGAGACCTTTGGATGGCACCATATGGAGCTTGATGTGATCCAGTCATTCAGTAGATTGAATAGCAATTCTGTTTTGAGCAAGAAAACATAGTTTAAAGCCAAACTGGCCAAAGTTTGATTTCAATGGCCACCTCAAGCACATCCTTAAAGTGGTCTATGGCCACCTTACACAAATGATAGCCTAAGATGACCAGATCCCATGTTCCTGATGCATTAAAACCCCATAGAATCAGTTCAGCTACACTGCGTTGATTGCGGCTGCCCAACAATGCCCTATAATAAAGCCAGAGAGGTTACACCAATAACCCATTAAAGTCTGGATCTCTTATGCGTGTCATCGTTATTTCCATTGTCTGTTATGTTTTTATTCAAACCGAAAAGAAGAAATAACTCAATAATAGGCTGGAACAATACAACTATTTTTGTTTAAAAGGGAGGGATTGGAAGGAACTTGTTGTTTTCAACTGTAGGCGCAGAGGGAACACTGAATCAAAGTTAAATAAATAATGGAGCTTTCTAATTCAATGTACAGGGAACGGTATGAGAGCAATCCCATCGCAAACCATCTGTCCTGGACATTAAATTTCATAGAGCCAAAGAGAACAAAATCATGACTCCCGGCTAGGGTTCCCAAGTCTTCTTGAAAAAAATATCGGCCTTCTTATATATTTATATTTTCTCCTATTAATAACATTGGAATCAACCATCACAAATACCGGCCAGGCCGGTAAAATATTGGGCAGGTGGCAACCCTACTCCCGACATGTGATGGATCTGCAGCACCCCAGCTTTTCCCATAGATCAATGTCTTGGCCAAATAAGACGGGTCTCCCTAATTTTGGCCAGAAGGGTGTTGTTTTGAGTGGTGATATCCTTATTCTATGTTAATAAAGAAACATTTTAATTGTATTCTACTCAACACTGTAATACACTCTTTATATAATCTCCCATGGGATATTTATGAATTATATTCAAAACCTCATTTCTCTTGATCTTTTTTTTTTTGTGGGGTTTATCAAATTTGTATGAAAAATTAAATGAGTTGCTATCTCTGCATATTTCATTTTCATCAACTTTTTTTCCCCTCAAAACCCCATTACATTACAAATTTGCTAAATGTGCTTTCGAAATAGATGAAGCTGCAGCTCTGTAATTGACCAAAGCTTGCAGGATTGTGTATTAGTCATTTACGCACAAATTAGAATATGGTGGCTTGAATGGAGACCCCTTCAGCAGCCAAAGAAGGCATTGCTACACTTTTTTAAACACTTTTTAGCGCATTTTTAACAACACAGATGCTAAAGAAGCCATAAGGGGATCCGTGATGTTCACTGGTATAACCCCTGGCCGGTGCAGTTTTCTGCTGATAGGAGCACCGGCCCGGGTTTCAGGTAAGTCAATACAATCACTTGGGGGTGTCTAACATTTGAGACCCCCAAGTGCACAAAGTCTTGCCTTCTCCTTTAAGGATAATCAAACCTGGTGCTGTGGTCCTCTTCCATTCATTCTGTTCAGAAAGTTTGGACTTTGATTGTTTTAATGACATACGAGGTGGAGCTGATGATGTCAGGATGAGTGATGATGTTTTGGTGTGGCCTGATGATGTAATTGAGAAGGCTATGACATTGTTTGGACCTTAATACAAAACTAGGAGTTCAGTAGACAGTAGGACACAACGGGTGGCTTGTAAGTGAACAAATTCCTCTCCGACTCCTTGGATGTTGCTCCCTGTGGCCTCAAAGCAGGTTTCTCCAAGAACGATTTTCATGCTTATGTTGCTCTCCAACTTTTTTTACATTTGACTGTGGCTGACGGAGAGAAAACACTGGGAACCCCTGCTATAGAAGATGAGACTGAGATTACTTTTTGGGGTGGGCCCATGATGTCAATGAGCGTGCTATTGCACTATTTGGACTTTACTACAAAGTAGGAATTCAGTAGACAGTAGGACAGGAATAGAAGATGACAGAGCAATACGGTTTTGGAGTGGGGTGATAATGTTAAAGGTCAGACTTTTACAAGAGCTGCACAGTTCAAATCTGGGTTTCAGAGGTCCCTGGATGAATCTTTGTTGGCTGGAAATTCAGCTAATCCCTACCTGCCACATCATAGCCCCCTATTAAAGGATAAGTAAACTTTAAAAATAAGTGAATGTAAAATTGATGAGGGTGCTATTCAAAGCACTTTTGCAATGTACATTCATTATTTATTTTTAATTCCAAGGTATGAAAAGATTCATGTAACGTTAATATGAATGAATTCTGTTACACCAGTACCACCTGCTGGCCGTTTTCTGACCAGTCTGACCACTGTGTAGTGAAGAAAGAGACTGGTTTGATGTTCTTCTGCTTAGGAAAGATTTGAGAAATGTGTCTCTATTCCTAAGCAGAAGAACATCAGAGCAGCCTCTCTCTCCTGACAACTTCCTTGACTACTTGGTGGTCTGAAAATGGCCAGCAGGTGGCGCTGGTGTAACAGAATGCATTCATATTAATAGTAAATGTATCCCTTAATATATTGGAATTAAAAAAAAAATTAATGTATAATGCAAAATTGCTTAGAATAACACCCAATCAATAGAATCAATTTTACATTGTTATGTTTAAAGTTTACTTATCCTTTAATAGGGGGCTATGATGTGGCAGGTAGGGATTAGAATTTCCAGTCAACAAAGATTGATCCAGGGATCAGACCTCTGAAACCCAGATTTGAACTGTGCAGCTCTTGTAAAAGTCTGACTGTCAGGTTTAAATCCAAACAGGTGGCTACCCTAGTATTTACCATTTCTGCCGGTGTATGGCCACCTTAAATCAGCCATTACTACAGTGTTATCACAACTTGTTGTGTGTCTTAACCAACACTTGTCACTAAGTAAGCACAAATGTTTTAAGAGTTTAGTCAAAGACCATTAGACAATTTCATTACTAACACATTATCACAATTTTATTATTAACACAAGAGCACAAAGCTTGGACCACCAGAAGCTCGGTAATAATTCCTACTTGAGGGCAGTGATCGACAAGGATCCCCATGGCACTTGTGGTACTGGGAACAGGCTACTAAATGTTGCCTATTAATCACAGATATTAGACAGTATGACAATATTTTTTCTTCTTTTTGTTGGATGTTTCTGTAGAAGGTACAAGTCAGAAGTTCCAAGGAAAATACCCCAGTCCTCTCATCAGGTCAAGGAGCTTCTTCCATTACAGAACCAGTTTCATGATCATATAATTTCTTTTTGATGATTGCACCTATGTATCCATTAGCATGCGAGCAACGAGAGCCTGTGAAAATCTTCCTACATTATGGATTCCTCGGAAAACGTGGAAGCAGCTATGGCTAATACTGAAAGGATTAATGACATAATGCTCTTAGCCGTAGACTCCCAAGGATGTGATCTACTGTGTCGAAGAATGTGGAAGATACGATTGTCTCAGCTGGTGACTGAGTGGCATTTGATATTCCCAGCTGGAGACAAAAGGGGCAAAACACACTATTTCCATCTGGAATAAAACTTCTGTTCAAGATGGTTCCCCTATGGCTCGGGGAGCCCAAACAGTCAGCAGACGCATTATGGTGAGAGTAGGACGGAGCACAATAAAGCAGCTGGTGTCTAAGAAGCTAAGACTTGCTGGGTCTCACACAATAACCCAGAATCCTCCTAATCCTAAACTTTCTTTCTATGGATAATAGGCTTTGGCAGCTACAGCAGAGGGATGAATATGGAACACGTACTAGATGCACCTGCTATGTCACTCCAGTCAAAAGCCAGTGTGGGAGAAGAGGAGACTTCGGATTTGATATTCTGCAAGGATGAAAAGCATAGAAATAATTCTTCCATAAAATGTAAATTAACTCGCTTCTTTCCTTGGCCCTAAAACAAAGCAAAAGAAATACAGACAATATATGTATATAATAGTCCTTATTATGAAAAACCGGGACCCAAGCATTCCATATTATATTTTCCATAGAAGAGGTCATCAAGAGCCAGACAATCATATTTTGATATGTCCACTGCATATAAATGATGGCATCACTTAAGCCCCCTTTATATAAGGAACAATTTACCCCTATTGTTTATTATAAGGATATGCTAAGTCAACGAGGAGTTCCACAACCATTTAAAGGCACAAGGTCAAAGGCCAAGAGCTTTTATACAGGCCATGGCTGGGCCTCCACAATGTACAGTGAGTCTTGAGACACAAGAGACATCACCACGTGCTGATTATAGCGGGTGCACCGTAAGGGTATCACTTGCAGGATGTTCATGGATCTTGTGTATATATATATTTATATATTTTACCCTTTCTGACCCTGATTGGAAGCCATCAAAAAAGTGGATTTTACAAGGAGATAAAGATCTAGAGGCAACATTCAGGTTCGACTTGTTCCTCAAAAAATTTGCCCGCACTCATACTTAGAAAGATTATCCATTGACTCCCTCTGTAGTCCCCACTAAATATAGAGGTATCATGATGACACTGCCTTACCTTGTCCAGGTCCACCTCTCTCCTGGCTTCCTCGTTGGTCGGCTATATACAGGATACGCCTCTAGGCAACAGCCTAAGCTGGTAGTTCATTGGCTGTGTATGGGGCCAAGGCAACTTCCATCTTGTCTAATATCTGATCACCCAGATATAGTATATTATGGATAGATAGATGGTGTCATCTACTGTGCATAGGGTCTTTATTTAGCCTACAACCTAGGTGCCAAAAACAAGCAGAGTTCCACTCATTTGCTCAGTGACCCAAAATTTTTACTCTAATCACTGGATAACTGAGAGTCTAGAAACTTCCATCATTTTGATTGCCTCATAATAAATACTGGCTCACAATCTCTCAATCGGCTCCGGCTGAAACGGCTGGCTTTGGAATACACAAAATATATTGTCATTGGATATTCAGGCCAGAGCTATGAACAATTGCTAAATAATTCACATGAAAAGAAAGCATCACACGTGTCCTGATTTAACCCGGGCAGGAAGTTACTCGCTGAGGACATTTCTTGCTTAAAATTGACATTATTTGTAAGTGGAGTTCATCTTAAATGTATAGAAAAGGATGGTTGTGAGTTTTAAGTGGGAGTCATTGACTAAGGGGATGCTGGCTGTCAGTATGCTTTGTCAGAGCTAACTGCTCTTCACATTCAACAATGGGACAGGTAATGGCACTTAAAGGAGAACTAAACCCATGTAGCCAATATAGGACCCATGCACAAGTAGTTGTTCAGCAGGGTTGGTGCCTACCATGCTTGGCTGTTTATCTTCAGCTCCCTTGTTCCTTAGTACCAACTGTTGGTCAGGAGCATACACACCTGAAGCCTGGGTGTGAGTAACTGGGATTCTACCACCTTTTTCATGATCAGATCCAGGTACTAAGTAAGCAGAGAAGAAGCAGCCAGACATGACAGTCTCCAACCCTGCACAACTTTGCCTTAGACTGTTTCAGGGCTGCCTGGGTGTTGGGGACTATGCAGTATCCCTAGGTTTGCTTAGTGCAGTGATCCCCAACAAGTGGCTCTTGGGCAACATGTTGCTCACCAACCCCTTGGATGTTGCTCCCAGTGGCCTCAAAGCAGGTGATTATTTTTGAATTCCAGGCTTGGAGGCAAGTTTTGGTGCATAAAACCAGGTGTACTGCCAGAGCTCCCTGTAGGCTGCCAGTCCACATAGGGGCTACCAAACCACAGCCCTTATTTTGTACCTCCCCCATAAACATTTTTTCATTGTGTTGCTCCCCAACTCTGTATACATTTGTATGTGGCTCACAGGTAAACAAAAACCCCCGTGAGTCGAAAACCCTGGCTTAGTGGGTTTAGTTCTGCTTTAAGGGTAGGGACAGACAGGGAGAAGGAAATTCGGGGAGATTGTCACCTGCCCACCATCTGTCCCTACCCTAAAAGCTCAGACTGCACAGATGACTCTAAGAAACGGCACCCTGTTTCAAAGTAGGTACATCATAAAAGCCACAATGTTTGCACCAGGTCTTGTAACCCATAGCAACCAATCAGCATGTAGCTTGTCGCACATTTGAAAACAAACAAAAGATTGATTGTTCTGGGCTCTTCGATGTGATGCAAACAACAGAACTGTGCCATTTCTTCTGGCTGCACATATTCTTTATTCGATTAGTGCAATTTCTGTCCAACCTCTGATCTGATGTGCAACCCCATAACAACCCAAAGTATTAACTCAGGTGGGACAGCTCAGAACAGAAAGCAGGACTAAGCACTGATCCAATTGGGCTAACAATGGGTGCTAGCAATGTAATGGTCACAAATGCACAAGGGAAGCATCCATTCCCTGCCATCCATTGAGTTGGTTTCCGCTTCACCTTTCCAAGACCTGGTGGGTCCCCAGATGATGATGAACTCTAATTCCCAGCATGCTTTAAATTTTAGTTACTTGTAAAAATAATTTGATAGTTATAGTCCAGCAGGACCCTAAGCGATCATTTTGTTTTGCCAATTTTGGATCAGACAAGATTTGTTTTGCAAGCGAGTGAAGCCAAATTGCGCCAATGTCTGGCTAATCTTCCAGTGTGGTCCAGTATAAGGCCTTGATGAGCAAATATAAATATCTTACAATTCTATAAAAAAATCTTTAAAATCTATAATGCTAGCAAATTATGGAACTTGCAGTGTGTATGACCAGAGTTAGAGCGCAGTGCAAATAACTCCCGCCCATTTAATGGAAAATACGAACATGTCTCGGCCCGTACTGCATTGTAAACATAACTAAGCCTTGCAAATATTGATGTCCTTGCTGCTCTTGCCTTGACCCATTAATGGTGCTGCGTAGCATGCTCGACTATGAGAAAATTATTATTCCCGATGCTTAGCCGGCTCACCCGACAGCTTGTATGGCTAAATACTAAGTTGGCATAACAACTAGTCAATCATCAGTGATAATGGGAATATAACCTGGCCGTGCAGCGACAAACATGTCTATTTACACAAGATGCTGCTGCTGCTGCTGGGGAACTTGCGGCTGGGAGTTGTTTCGAGGCCAGAGTCCTATCCTTCATTCCTCTGCTGCAGTAATAACATGACTTCCACACACATTGCTCAAGTGCCACTGATCTCAGGGAGACGGATGGTAACAGGTCTCATGTCTAGAGAGCCATACACTATGTAAAAGCCAGGCGATAAATCACAGAGCTAATGAAGTCATTTGGCTGAGATTTCTGCCAGAGAATCTATGTGAAGGGAGTAAATTCAACAAGAACATTTAGAAAATGGAATGTACTGTATTCAGTGCTGGATCCTACGTGCTGGCCAGTTCCTTGCAACGTTGACTATTTAAACCTGATTTCCAGATTGCTTCCACCAACTGGTGAACCACCACATCTGGTTGTAGACTGGGTGTAAACAACAAGGTGGTGCCTCCCATTCAGGAAATCTGCCAAGATGGAATGTTCTGCACACAATCTATGTCCTTATTAGTGGCACCACTATGTTACTGGACCCACAGTAACAACACCTCCCCTTTCATCCAATATATCTTGGGAAAGATGATGTGTTTGAAGCACATGTAGCAGCAAGATCCATCTGAAAACAGAACGTCTCGTGCGACACGGATTGCATTAACTCTCACGCAAGGAATGAGGGGTGTGGAGAGGCACAAAGGAGGCGCACAGATAGTGTATGAATTCGGAACCATACACAGTGTGTTTTCAATCTCATCGGTGCAAGATACAGGAACACGGCTTCTGAGGAATAGGGCTTGGGGCCACATCAACGTAAGGTTGAGAAGGGCCAAAAGTAGCCAAGTAGGGTTGTCACCCACTGGGTATTTCAACAGCCTAGTGAATTCAACAGTAGTGCAAATTTACCAGCAATGCACTTGTAATTACTCATTCTTTCTTGAACACTTCTGCCACCTCACCCAGCACTTTAAGTCCTCCATCCATGAGTTTGCCCACCGATTCCCTGCCCTGTGGCACTACTCCTCCTCCCCCACAGGTCAGTATGTTGCCACTGGAAAGGTGGCAAACCCAAGGCCAACAAACAGGGCCGGGTCAAGGGTTAGGGACGTGCCTAGGGAGTAAAGCTGTGGGGGCGCCAGGCATTTACCTTCTGTGTCGCCTACCCCTCTATTTCCTTGCGCTTTTGTGCTCCTGCGCGCGTTCCGTTTCTGCGAATGCGCACTCGCTCAGCAGGTCTTTTACGTTTCTTTTTGCCCTTCTAACCCAAAACCTTAAATTTCTTTTTGTTCAGACGCTTATTCAAACTACACATTGCTTAATGTCCCTACCAGCTTCTGTAACCCATAACCCCCCCGCCCCCCCAAGCAGGATCTGTTATCTCTATATTCTAAGCCTATTCCATGGTATGGGAACTATTATATGAAACAAACATGTCAACTCCCTGTATTTGTTGGCAACGCACCTCTCCCCTGGTCTCCTGCCGTAACAGGTCCACCACTCGCTGTCAAAAATTTGCACCTGAAACTGAACTTACCCGCTCCATTGAAATATACAGAATAACTGATCGAAATCCTCCGATCCTCATATCACGGCCACATTCGGTTTGTCAGAACATACAACATTTATAGGGGTAGATTTATTATTGGATGAACCTTGGGTTGGTATATAATTATTATCTTAATCTTGTTTGCACTCTCTTGTATCAACCCTGATTTTTTTTTTAAACTCATCAATTTTAAGGAGGAATTGTTCTGTAAAAAAAACCCATAAAAAATTAAGCAAGATTTTAAGTTCCCTCTCACAGTAACCTACATCAACATGTACTGTTGCCCATTTCTTGCTTTAGAGTTTTCTGGTTAATGGGATTTTTTCATTTTTAATCAAAATAATGCATTTGGAACCGACTTTTTTAGGTTTTCAACAGCGTATCCTTCTGTTGGCCAATATAAATATATATATAAAAATATAGTCATGCCACAACATTCTTAAAAATCTTGCAATTTTATTTGCATATAAAGGAGCTAAATATATATAATATCACAATAAATTTAAAAGAAACAACTTGGTTTTTTTCCCCCCCTTAGTTCCATTACCAAAGTAACATAAAACAGGACAAGGCCTTGGAAAAGGAAAAGCATTTATAGAGGTCGGAAAAAGAAAAGAGCTGTTTGCAACAATCATTTTTTTGTTGTGCGAGCAAAATTGCATTTACACCCAGTGCAACATAAAAAAGGGGGAAGAATTGCAAGGAATTCAAGAATGCTCCAAAGAAGAAAAAAAAAGAGCAACGGCGCCATTTTTTTGGCCTGATTATAATTTTTTTCTATATGAGATTTGCTTCGCCGAAAAATTCCCGAATTTCCAGAGAAATTCGTGAATCGGGGAATAATTCACGAAACGAGTCGCGGGACGCTTTTGACGCACGTCGCGTCAACGTTTTTCCAGCGAATTTTTGCCAAGCGAAATTTCGCTGGTGATTCGCGAATTTATTCGGGAATTCGCCAGGAAATTCGCCCATCACTAGTGTTTGAGAGATGTGTGCGTTACAGATTTTTTTTTTCAATTCTTGAAGACGCCATGCTACCGATATTAACTCCCTAGTTTTCTTTTGAAGCACAAAAAATAATCATATATATATAAATCCATATTTAAAAGGAGTCTGAATTTACATGCATAACTGCATGACACCCAATTTTTTACACAGTCTTCCATCCTCTTATATTTATTAATGATAAAATAATTTAATAAAAACACACACCTTAAAAAAAAAAAAAAAGCATTTCATTTGTTTTTGTTTTTTTAACAAATTTTTTTTTACCCTAAATAGTGGCCTGATGCTTTGAAGGAATCCAGCTCTTTATGAAGACATTTCTTAGAAGACAAGAATGAGCCTTTTTCTGTGATGGAACCAGGTCTGCCTTTAGGAAAGAACCTGACTTAGGACCCTTCAATTGTTGCTGAGCTACGGCTTTAGACCACAAAAGAGCCTTCAGCTATGGCCGGGTGCTAGACCTTCAGGAAGAGTTTTAGTGCTGCCTTCATCATGTCCAAAACCCTTCCTCTGTTCACCTTGTGGGGTCCCCAAAATACAGTTTTAGATGGAACTAATTCCATTTCCAGTTGGACTTCCTTCTCAGTTGGACCTTCTTCACAGCGCTAATGGTGGTCATACACTTGAAGATTGTCTCCAAAAATGGCCACCTTGTGCTGGTCAATACGATTATGATCCAATCATTTGGCTATTATTAGAATAATTAAGAGGCCACCTCAAGTCCCTACCACACCTAAAGCTGGTGGACTGCCTGGGGATTTGAGGATTCCTTGAGTGCCCATCACCTTTTTTTCTTTCTACAGTCTGATTGGTCATCCATGAACCACATGGTACTTATCCTATGGCTAGTTCAATGAGGAAAGCCTGTATAAGAACCAAGTTATCAGCTTGTGGATTGGCATCTTCATAAAATAAGGAGGGCTGCTGAACAAAAATGCATCATTCCATGTAAGACTGGACATTCTTTAACCCTATTCACACAGAGAAGTATATCTTAATCAAGTGAAGATAACCCATATACAGTCATTACCCAAATCCCAGTTTTTTTTTTTTTCCTTTTATTTAATTTTATAATTTAAATTTCCATTTCTTACCTAGCACTGAATAAAATGTGTTGAGCCCACTGGGACATTCCATATGTACAACGGCAAATTATTTAACAACATTTTAATGTTTTTCTTTTTAAAGAATTTTTTCAGGTAATTAAAAAAAATACCTACATTTGAAAAAAAAAAAAAATTCAAACAA
>CM044437.1:11782438-11800560 GCA_024363595.1 Xenopus borealis | reverse complement strand
GAGGACCAGCACCACCACGCAGATCAGTGGAAGGAGGTGTGCGGTAATTAAAATATTCATGGTTCTAAGGAGAGCCATCTGCCACGAGCCCCAGCATTTTAGGGACCCTAGGCCTGGACTGGCCATCTCTAGATTCTCCGTCTGGACTAGGGTTGCCACCTGTCCGGATTTGACGGCCCAGTTTGTGTGTGGGCTGTCCGGGTCAAAACTGCCTGGCCGGTTTTCATTCTTTGGCAAAATAACACTGATTCGGCGATTTGCCAACTGCCATGTCATAGTTCTGCCAACCCACCATTGCAACATCCATGTCCCACCCACAATGTCATTGTGCCGTCCCTGTGACATCATTGGCCTGCCCCCCACCCCACCCCGGCTGGAGCGGGGAAAGGTGGCAACCCAAGTCTGGACCTAGGGGACCACTGCAAGAGGGAATAAATGATAAAAGTACAAAGGCTTTACAAGTGGTGTAACTATAGTACAGCAGAGCCTGTAGTCGTAGAGGGGAAAGTGGCCCTCGACAAAGGAGTCTGCTATAGTGTAATCCCCCGAACACTGCAGGAAAGATCACCGCCGGCGTGCATGCGGCTAAGCCGGGCCCCATGAAGATTTTGTTTGCTGGGGGACCCAGTTAGCTGTAGTCAGTGGGTCACAGGGAAAAAACCTGTTGAGCCCCAATTATCGTGGGCCCTGCCAGCCCAGATTTGCTCCCACCTGCCTGGCGATTTCAGGAACACGCTGGGCAGGGCAGAGGGGAGCCGTGAAGTGGTGGGGGGAATCGGGGGCCCGGGGCAGGTGTGTGTGCGGGCCCCTGATAAGGCAGCCTGGTGGCTGGGACCCCCCCAGTCTGACACTGGCTGTAGTTATACCTTACTATACTCTGGAACAGATATTTTGAATGTGATTGCACTCAGTGAAATGAGTCAACTTGAAAAAAGAACTTTATCCAGCCGTATAATGTATATATATCATAATAAAAATAGGGTTGCCACCTTTTCTTGAAAAAAAATACCGGCCTTCCTATATATTTATCTTTTTTTCCTATTAATAACATTGGGACCAACCATCAAAAATACTGGCGAGGCGGGTAAAATACCAGCCAGGTGGCAACCCTAATCATAATATGTGACCTATCCAAAATCCTCATCAAATTGGCTTATGCATATCAGTAAATATTGTCCTGGAGCCACCATTTTGTGGTTCCCTCCCTTCCTGTTCCCTCACTAAACACCTGACAGGAAAACGCTGGCTCTGTCTGTAACAGCAAGTCGTGTGGGAGAAATGAGCTAGCATGTATGCGTGTCCTTGGTTTGTGTGAGAGCACAGAGTTCACACAGGGTCCCCTGGAAGATGATTCTGCTCTAAGTGTATTTTCCTTTGAATACTGAATAGTCTGGTCACAAACTGCTTGTGTTCCCACGACACAACTAAAGGCAGCCATTGATGTTACAATTATGGTGGCCACCTTTTCTTGAAAAAAATACCGGCCTTCCTATATATTTACATTTTTTTTCCTATTAATAACATTGGGATCGACCATCAAAAATACCGTTCAGGTGGCAACCCTAGTTTCAATACACGTGTAGAGCTGAATAGTCAGATATACAGATAGAAACAATAGAATTCTACCTGTGGTCAATGTTCCGGTGCCTTCTAAGTCGCCCAAACAAAATGTTCTGGCCAGATCGACGAGCAGACCGATACCCAAGTCTTCTGCTGATATCCCTCGTCTCATCTCCCACCATCCACGGCGATGAATATCGTACAAAAATTAGTTTTGTGAAATGTTATCGGTGTGGCTATAGCCACCTTTACAGGTGCATGACAACTAGGGTTGCCACCTGGCCAGTATTTTACCAGCCTGGCCGGTATTTTTGATGGTTGATCCCAATGTAATTAATAGGAAAAAAAGATCGATATATAGGAAGGCTGGTATTTTTTTCAGGAGGTGGCAACCCTAATGACAACAGATTTGCACCTGAACTGTGGCCAGAAGCAAGTCATTTTCCACAGCTATAAATCAGCCTGGCCTCTCCAGTCACAGTTCAAAAAGCAAATGTCCCTAAAACAGCGGTTCTTAACCTGGGGGTTGCGACCCTTTTGGGGTCAAACGACCCTTTCACAGGGGTCGCTTAAGGGGTTCCAGGAGCAGGTTCACCTCTCTCCTCACTAGCCCCAGGCCAAGGTTGTAGATCTATGGGTGTTGGTGCTGGGAGTTGTAGTTCAGTAACCTGTTCCAGTTGCACTACAACTTTCTATATCCCCTTAGAAGGGACTGCCATACAGCTCTCCCTGCTCATTTAAAGTAGGCAGTCATATTTGTAAAATCAACATGGTAATTGGGGGTGTGGCCACAAAAATGGGTGTGGCCAAAAATGTTGCCGCACTACGCAAGGAAACAAACCTTTATGCAGCCACGCTGTCTCCTGTACTTTCCAAACAATCCGCTCTGGGTTGGAAAGGAAAATAATTTTATGGTTGGGGGTCACTACAACATGAGGAACTGTATTAAAGGGTCGCAGCATTAGGAAGGTTGAGAACCACTGCCCTAAAACCTTGTTACGTCGGGATAATCAGCCGCAAGGTAAAATTGAAACCGGAGAGGAAAGGGTTACGGAAGTTCAGTGCCTCTGTTTGGCGGCACAAAATGTTCATTTCCACAGAAGGGATTCTGCCATAAAAGGTAATTAAGAGATATTGTGCTTTTAAAGCCCTCATGAATGGTTTGTTCCACTACATTGCCTTATGTAGATTTTAAGGCCAAGAAAATAAAAAAAAAATAGGGAAGAGAGAATTAAAGAGCTGCGGAGGATAATGAAGGCTCTGATGTGCACACGTGACGTGGAGGTTATGGATGAACTGCGGTTTGTTCACGGTTAAACTAACTGTCACCATGGAGATCACACTGTTCAGTATTATATTAGCATCTATATAGCATGGATACGTCCAAATATTCAGTGAACAGGGTGAGATGTATGAGATATACACAGGCACTAGAGTAAGCCTCGGGCCCCAATTTAAGGGGGAATGCGAATGGAGACATTGCCCATAGATATACAAAAATATAAAGTATATATAAATATACAGTATATGCCCTTTATAGAATATTTTTACCCTCATGGGTGCCCCGTATGATGCTGGTGTGCTGTAAAACTGGCAGCGAATACGCACACCTACAGGAGGAGATGGGGTGGATAGCATCAGAGAAATCACTGTGCCAGTCTCCAGATGGCACATATATATTTATATATAATATAAACAAAAGCCAAACTGAAAGGTCCAATTCTAGCTATATGCTGCACATGTTTAAAGGACAAGGAAAGTGTAAAATAGAATAAGGCTAGAAATGGTGTATTTTGTATACTAAACATAAACATGAACTTACTGCACCACAAGCCTAATCAAACAAATGATTTATGCTTTCAAAGTTGGCCACAGGGGGCTGTCATCTTGTAACTTTGTTATACATCTTTGCAAGACTAGACTACATACACATGCTCAGTGTGGTCTGGGCTTCTTAGGGATCGTCATAAATGATCAAAAAAACAAAGCTGCTTGAGTTCTGCATGGCTGGTAAGTAAGGTGGGGGCTACCCCTGCTGTTCATAAGTATGATTGTTTCCCTGCCAGAAGTTAGGGACCGTCTGACAATTCCTATCCACAGAAGTAAATGAAGGGAGAATTCTACTGCATACAGTCAGGTTTCTTATAAAAACGGTACACATTTTTTAGTTAAAGTATATTGGAGATAGATTTCTTTTTCATTAAAGAAAGTAAAAATGGGATTTTATTTCTTTGCCTTTCCTTGCCCTTTAATGTTACAGTAACACCAGCATAACAACAATGGCTAATACATACAAAGGATTGCTGGAACATGGAGTGAGGAACAAAAGGGAGCCAGGGTCCCACATCACTGTCAATATTTTAAATGGGTAGCATGATAGCATGGGACTTGCAGAGCCAATGTCGAATTAATAACATTTAACCAAAATAAAGGATGTTTGCAGAGATTTTTGCTCACCCTTTATTAATATTCGGCCCAACCAAAAACACAGCTTCCTCTTTGGTTTGGGGTAACAGTAGTTTTTTTTTAATTGCCCCCTGCCAGTGCTGGGACATTCAAACTGGGAGGGAGTTCCCAGTGCAAGCGGCCATGTTGTGCAGAGCGTATGTGCATAATAAGCTTCTGATGTCACACACATATTGAGCAAGTTGCGATATTTGCTAATTATGCACAACATGGGGCTCAAACTGGGCGGGTGTCCTAGTGCTGGCGGGGGCAATTTAGAAAAAACAAACTGTTACCCCCGAACTAGAAATGTGGACTTTATAAGCCGGCACCTTTGGTTAGGGGAAATGTTTTTGCCCGGCAAGTGCACTTTAAAGGAGAATCCAAACTGTAATGAGGACCCCCACCCACGGCAAATGTCCCGAATATTTTACTTAGCCTCCTGCAGATTCGGGCCATGGGCAGCCATCTTCTTTCTTCTGTTTTTGTCGGAGGTTTCAGCGCATGCGCAGTTGGAGGAGATTTCTGGACCGGAACCACTGCGCATGCACTGAAAGTCACGAACATTTCTGAAAAGATTTCCCAAACTTTTGTTACTTTCGGCACAAGTGCATTGGTTAAGGTCTGGAAATCTCCTCCAACTGCACATGCTCAGAAAAAGCCGGTCTACTTCCGAAAGAGACTGAAGAAAGAAGATGGCTGCCTTGAACTCCCGTGGCCCAAATCTGCAGGAAGGGTAAGTAAAACATTAGGGGCATTTGCCCAGGGGGGGAGATAGGCTGGGGGGATTCTCCTTTAAAGGTTGGATTCTCCTTTAAAGGTGAACCAAACCCTGTAATTTATATCTCCCTACCCTAAATAGGACCCCCCCTCCCGGCCTACCTGGTACCCTGTTCAAATTCCCCTAACTTTCTACTTACCCCTCCTTACAGGGCCAGCTGAGTTCACAGTAGCCATTTTGTCTCCTTCTTGGCCGGTGCCGAGCTACTGAGCATGCGCACCAGAAGATTACTCCAACTGCACATGAGCGAAAAAGCCGTTCACTACAGGAAGAAGACCGGAGGAGACAAGATGACTGCTGTGAACTCTGCTGGACAGGACCTGTAAAGAGGGGTAAGTAGAAAGTTAGGGGGATTTGCCCAGGGTACCAGGTAGTCCGGGGGCGGAGGGAGGGATGATACAAATTACAGGGTTTGGTTCTTCTGTAAGCTGTGCACTTGTGCATGAGAACACAAATCTTGAGGGCAGCGTATAAAATACATTTTGGTGCGCACTTTGTATGAATTCTGACCTGAGCATACAGTTTTCAAAAACTGCGCACACAAGTTTAAAATGTGCGCACAAAATATTTTTTTCGCATATAGCTGAAAAGGAATTAGAGGGAACATTGCCCTTAGAGATACTAGATGGAATCTAGATTAAAACACAGACTGAGCAGTCGTTTTCTTGCTGGAACTGGAGGAAAAAACATCAGCCTGAAGTGAAGCATTGTGAAGTGGTCAACACAATCAAAGATCTGCTCATTAGGTGACCTTTGAGGTTGATGTTTGGCCACACACTATCCTTGCCTCCAAGCAATTGAATGTTTGCACACCAAGTACAGTAACATCCTTGACAAACCTCAAGATACTCATCAAAGTGCACCTTTACCTTGAGGAGCAGAACCATAACCCATACATTTAGCCTAATGCGTTTCGTGCCATAAGGCTTGTGATGTGTGCCTGCTCATACTCTGGGTTATGCTTCACAACCCACAGAGTTTCAAGAAGCAGCTGCTGGTGTCCTACATGGCAACTAAAGAAAGGATCAACTGTGCAGCCCATAACTTCCAAGACAAGACAAGAGACTATCCTGCACACTGATCTCTAACGTACTTTATACCTGTAAATGAGAGCCTGGCATATCAGGTATTCTACAGCACGAGCCAGATGCCAGCACAAAGGAAGAACTTGTTGGTTTCACACCATCCACTAAAACCCATAAAGCCGCTGAATGGGGAGCTGTTACCTGTCAGATAGATATCGTTACTAAAACAAATGGCCGAGCTGGAAGGACTGCAGGAGCGCCGTGGATATCCATTTAATTCTCCTCGGCTCCAGTAAATCAGAAAATGTAATTTAAACAACACCTAGGAACTCAGTGGAAATGTGGGGTTTAATTATCAAAGAGAAGTCCTATAAAGGCATTTTTATTCAAGGTTTAGCACAGAGACAAGGGAGGCTTGTGTAGAAGCTGCTCTTCTGCGTGTATAAATAGCAACGGGCACATAACTTACCAAGTGGGGGTCCATGAGTCATTAGGATATCAATGCCTTCTGGGATGAGGTTCCACTTGTCAAGTAAAGACTGACCTCTCGGAAGATTAAATCCCCATCCATTAAACCAAGGCGTCCTTACGGGAGAGAAGAAAAGAAACAGAGTTATTACGAGTCCACTGAATAATCCTCGCCTAGAGTAGAGCACTATGGAGTAAGTCAGTGCTACTTAGGATGGTATTGCTTCCAGCTCAGACCTACACTGTAACGGATGCTACGTCGAGGTTCAGCTGCAAAGGAGACAAACAATAAAGGCAAATAAGAAAATATACAGACATTGAAGATATATTTGTATTTGGAAAGTGATACAGACTCCTAGGGGCATATTATTATGCTGTGTAAAAAAACTTCCGCTGGAAGCAATGTAAAAGAACGGCGGCGTAGAATTACACAAGCCATATTTTACATCGTTTTTTTTTTTCAGAGATCATTGAGAAGGAAAAACAACAGCCTGCCAGAAAGCAGTTCCCTCCTAAAGTGCTGGCACAGGTCACATGACCAAGGGCAGCTGGGAAATTGAAAATATGTCTAGCCCCACGTTAGATTTCAAAATTGAATATAAAAAAAATCTGTTTGCTCTTTTGAGAAATGGATTTCAGTGCAGCATTCTGCTGGAGCAGCACTATTAATTGATGTGTTTTGAAAAAAAAACATGTTTTCCCATGACGGTATCCCTTTAAATATAGTGTTAGGTGCCATCACTTTAGGATTTAACCTCTTCCCTCCCTTCTCACCATGAGTGCTGAGCAAGTGCATTGCTATAAGAGCAACAAGTTTGATTCTAAGATGCCATGTGAGACCTAGATATGTCTTGGCCATGCTGTACCGCCCCCAACCACACCCCTAATATGCCCAGGCCATGCCCCCTTATGCTCAGGCCATTCCCCAACAGCACTCAATGCTACATATGCTTCTGGCAGGGGTAAATTTACTTTTTGGTATTAATTACTTACAACGGGTGACTGAGCTGTTGAACCAGGGTAACTTCCAAAAAATGTGGGTGTCTGCTTGGTTACCCTGTACTCACTAGTGCAAGTACTGCAAGAAGGCAGTTTGCTAGGGATAACAAAGCAAGGCCGATGGCAAAACATTTCTACAGTCATACAACTAAGTGGGAACTGCTTCATTGTTGATGCCCTTATGAGGTTCTAACCTGATAAACTATGCACAGAGGTAGTGATGTCACGTGACCCATTAAAACTATTATACTATAAGGATATCAGTAAAAGACACCTTGAGTTCCGAGAGGAATATAAACACAGACAGTCCGTGGCCTAATTTTTAGTTTTAATGTCACAGTACTCCTTGGGGACTTCTAATGTCCTTGTACTTTACAGCTGGTGGTGCGCCCTGAGAATGTTAAGCAAGGCGTCCTACAAACATGTAAATCTGGGAGGGTTGATAGGTCTGTAAGCTACATGGTACGGCTACGTGCAAAATTTGGTACAATTCCCCATCTGTATCCTGTGCCTTGCACATTAACATTAGCATGAGATATTGGGCCTACGGTTACATCTGCTTCAACCTCCATGCGATGGAGCCCAAAACTTCTCCTGCTATCAAGAAATCCATCATAGGCACTTTACTATCACAACTTAACCCAGAGTTGAGACTTCACTACAAGTTACTTGGCCCCATAGACGCAAAGATCTTTCTCTTCCGAATGACCAATCTTAGGGAAGTCCGACCAATCTGTCAAATTATCGTGCGGTTAGTTGGATTTGAATGATCATACATCTTACGATTTTTCGTCCGACATCGGTCTTAAAATCCATCGGCCAGGTTAGAAAATCTTTATCAGTCCCCATGCAATCTACCTATGTTTGCAGGGCCAACAGGCAGCGACCCTTCCGTTTTGCTGGTAATATCGCCTGAAATGGTCTTTTAAGTTGATCATTTTGGGACAATCATGGTCTCACGATAACCATTGGATCTATTAAAAATCTTTACTTCTATGGCCAGCTTAAAGCAAAATCCTCCTAGGCTCCTACTCACTACAAAATTCCTGGAGTGGTCTGAACATAATATACTGAAACTAGACATCAGTCAGGTTCTCCATGGGTTCCCATACACCCCAGGTCCTTTAGCAACAGCTGGAGATGCTAGATCCGTAGCAACCTCAAAGTGTTTCAGAGAGTATATAACATATATCAAGGTCACCCAAGCTCAGCACCCTCAAAAAAACACAACAGGTTTATGGTCTCTCCTGGAACAACCCTACTAGTCAGATGACGTGTGAATTTGGAGTAAAAGGATGGCAGATTGAAACTCAGCTCCCTGAAACACCCCTAGGAGCATATTAGTCCTTTGTCACAATGTCCATCTAAGAAGTTTTCTGATACTATGGAATGTTGAAATCTCATTGGTTACATGGTAATGTATGGCATTTTGGGGTACATAGATGGCAGAATAAAGCTCAGAACACCCCTCCCTATATATATGTTTGGTCCTCACCGAGATGTCCCATGACCAGAACTAGGCAGAAGACCTCAGGTGCATGCACTTTTATACAGGACATGGAACTCTAATGGATAATATCTTATAATATGCATGGTATCAATGAGTCATGTGACACAAATGACATCAGTAAGCAAGAATTAGAAGTGGCGACATCATAAAAAACTTATCACTATACACATTTTACTGAATATTCTTGGCATGTGTATATTAAAGAAGAGACATCAAACAGCTGTACAATATATCTGAGTTTATCTTCCCAAGGAGGAACTCGGAGATTTTGCAGTATACATAGGAAGAAGCGCCAGATTGGGGCAGACTCAAAGTAAGTTTGCTCAGACAGAATTGTGTTATGTCAAAGCGCTGGGCAGTCATTAGTCACGGCTACTTATATGCAGTGCAAATTGTAATCCGACAGGCTCCCAAGAATGCACACGGATAATTCCTCGACGCGTCACTAATAAGCATAGCTGAGAAAATGTTGGGAAGACGCTCTTCTTCGGATGGACCCTTAGAACAGGGACTGTAAGAAAGCTGATCTCTGCAGCATGGCCGCTCACATTAACAGACCTGATTAGAAACCACAGGCCAAATGGAGATTTATGGCATTTACAGTATTATAAATATCCCTCGTATGGAGGCAAGACGGCAATAAAGGCTTATGGAGAATAACTTTTTCCTTTGCGCATATTAATGTTTATATAAAATGTGCTCTGCAAACCCTCAAAGCTATTTAGCACCAGGTCCCACGCCAGCCTTTAGTGTGTGCTGAGGCACCGTGTTGGGCACGTACCTTCTTACTGGGGAAAATGAACAAGATAAATTTAAGGCTCTTACACATGAGCGTCTGAAGCTGCGCTCCCCTGCGATCCGGTTTTATGCGTTCAGCCACAGGAGCAGACACTTTAAATTTTTTTCAATGGAGTGGAACGCAGGTTGAGACGCAACATGCTGCATTTTTCCTGCGTTCGTCGCCTACATGCGCCTGTGTAAGTACAGCCCCATTGAAAAAAATTTTAAGTGTCTGCTCCTGTGCACCCCTGTGGCTGAACGCATAAAACTGGAATTAGGGTTGCCACCTGGTTGGTATTTTACCAGCTTGGCCGGTATTTTTGATGGTTGATCCCAATGTTATTAATAGAAAAAAAAAGATAAATATATAGGAAGGCCGGTACTTTTTCCAGAAAAGGTGGCAACCCTAACCGGAACGTAGGGGCGCAGCTTCAGACGCTTGTGTGTAAGAGCCCTTAGTAGCCAATGCACACCTATAGTAAAATTCACAGAATATCACCTGTACTAGCATTTCAAATGGCCACAGGTAGTAAACTTAGGGCTCTTACACACAAGCGTTTTTACCTGCGTTCAGCCGCAGGGGAGCGCAGGTATAGACGCACTCAATGCTTTTCAATGGGGCAGTACTCACACGAACGCATGTAGGCGCCAAATGCAGGAAAAATGCAGCATGTTGCGTCTGAACCTGCGTTCGGCGCCTACATGCGTTCGTGTGAGTACAGCCCCATTGAAAATAATTGAGTGCGTCTATACCTGCGCTCCCCTACGGCTGAACGCAGAAAAACGGAACGCAGGGGAGTGCAGGTAAAAACGCTCGTGTGTAAGATCCCTTACTGATTTTGACCTACCTCAGGAGTTTAAAAAAAAAAAAAAGGTTTAAAGGTTGAACTTGATTGACGTGTGTCTTTTTTCAGCCTAACTTACTAAGTTACTTCCATAGTAGCATTGTTAGCATTCTGTTTCATGGAAAATATTACTTGAATATCTTGATTAATGAGAGAATTTATATTGGTATATTTAATAAACAACTATTTCTTATACATAATAAATATCTAAATGAAAAGCATGAAGATGATTTAAGGTGGCCATACACGGGCTGATAAAAGCTGCCAGCAGCTTATTGGCTTGTGTATAGGGACCACTGATGGGCTTCCTCGAGTGATATCTGCCCAAATGTCGGGCAGTTGGCGATCGGACAGGGTTGAAAATCCCTTCGCATCTGTTCGTTGATGTGGTCCCATGATCCTACTGCCCGTATGGCTGTCATCATGAGCCAGTTGTTGGGCCCAAGGGTGCATGATCAGATCAGCCAGATATCACCCACCTCGAGGTGAGCATATCAGGGAGAGATCCGCTCATTTGGCGATCTCTCCGTGGCCACTTTAAGTCAAGCTGTTTGTTGACAGTGTCTTGAGATCTACTGATCACCAGTTAAAGGGCAAGGAAAGGCAAAGAAATAAAACCCCATTTTTACTTTCTTTAATGAAAAAGAAATTCTTCTCCAATATACTTGAATTAATATTTAATTTAATTTTATAAGAATTGCTGTGGATAGGAATTGTCAGACAGTCCCTAACTTCTGGCAGGGAAACAATCATACTTATGAACATCAGGGGGAGCCCCCGCCTTACTTACCAGCCATGCAGAACTCAAGCAGCTTTGTTTTTTCATCATTTATGACGATCCCTAAGCTTAGCCCAGATCACACTGAGCATGTGCACAGTCTTGGTCTTGCAAAGATGTATAACAAAGTAACAAGATGACAGCCCCCTGTGGCCAACTTTGAAAGCATAAATCATTTGTTTGATTAGGCTTGTGGTGCAGTAAGTTCATGTTTATGTTTAGTATACAAAATACAGCATTTCTAGCCTTATTCTATTTTACACTTTCCTTTAAAGGGATCCTGTCATGGGAAAAACATTTTTTTCAAAATGTATCAGTTAATAGTACTGCTCCAGAAGAATTCTGCACTGAAATCCATTTCTCAAAAAAGCAAACAGATTTTTTTATATTTCATTTTGAAATCTGAAATGGGGCTAGACATTTTGTCAATTTCCCAACTGCCCCAAATCATGTGACTTGTGCTCTAATAAACTTCAATCAGTCTTTACTGCTGTACTGCAAGTTGGAGTGATTTCACCCCCTCCCTTTCCCCCACCCAGCAGCCTAACAACAGAACAATGGGAAGGTAACCAGATAACAGCTCCCTAACACAAGATAACAGCTGCCTGGTAGATCTAAGAACAGCACTCAATAGTAAAATCCATGTCCCACTGCGTACTATTCAGTTACATTGAGAAGGAAAAACAACAGCCTGCCAGAAAGCAGTTCCCTCCTAAAGTGCTGGCACAAGTCACATGACCAGGGGCAGCTGGGAAATTGACAAAATGGCTAGTCCCATGTCAGATTTCAAAACTGAATATAAAAAAATCTGTTTGCTCTTTTGAGAAATGGATTTCAGTCCTGAAGTCTACTGGAGCAGCGCTATTAACTGATGCGTTTAAAAAAAAAACATGTTTTCCCATGACAGTTTCCCTTTAAAGGTCTACTGGTATATCAATCTACTTTGTGGGCAACCCTGACCTACAGTAAGTTTTGGATAAAAAGGTTCAAAATACTGTATGTGCTTAAAAGCTCTTGGAAGACCTCGTTCCATACATACATTCTTATATCGAGTGAAATAGGATGCCCCTCCGTCAATATCAATAATCTTCAAGAATACTCATGTACATAAGCCTTTAACATTTGCTTTATTTTACCATTTTTATTCTTTCCTTTAACTCTTGGGCCATGGACTTAATTATAAATCTTACTGGACTTAATTATAAATCTTACTGGACTTAATTATAAATCTTACTGCTGGGTCTATTTGTGCTTTGCTGGCAGAAACACAACCCTCAGTGTTGAAGACATAACCAAAAACTATGTAGGTGATCCGCACTAATTGGCTAATTCGCTTTCATTCTCCTCGTCTCTGTAGCGGAGGATCAGACATCAGACAAGGACATTGCACGTGCTCCTGGCAAGTGTATAAAATATCAAGAGCCACCGTTCTATTTTCTTAAAGCAGAACACTCCCTGTAAGACTCTCGCTGCTCATGGCTAGTATAAAGGACAACATTTCAACTCCCTTTACCCTTTGACCTCATTGTCAAAATTCTCCCTGATGACTTTTAATATCCTTAAATGTAATCTAGGACATTCCATGACAATAGCTGCTATTAGCAATGTAGACAACTCTAATGTCCATGAGAAGCAAATAAGTCCTGACCAATAAAAGGACTGAGCCATAAGTTTAATTCATGATTATGGGTCTAAGTCTTCCATAATGGCCGAGACCATGAAAGAGCCTTTGTTTGGCTCACCTTTGAAACAGGCGGTTACGCTGGTTTTCCTTATGATAGAAGAAAACCCTTTTCCTTGCTGTCTGCTCAGAAATGCAGCTATTATCAAGGAGACAATGGTCCTCAGATACTATGAGCACACTGCCTAATCCATGTGCCGCGTCCCCTCGCTGCAGGGGGTGGCTGGTCTCAGAGCTACATTTAATGCTTCCACTTGATTTAACTTACAAAAGTACAGGGAGGTTTGGACTGTATATATAATACTTCTATATTATAAGGGTGGAAGATACTTCTCAAAGGCTGTTCTATGCAAAATGAATCTCTCTAAGCCCAATATACTCCAGTATACTCCTACACTACTGGTGATCCTAACCCTTACACTAAACCATCATTTCTGTTGTAGAAAAGTTCAATATGCAATACGTCTACAATAAACCATCATTTCTGTTGTAGAAGAGTTCAATATGCAATAGGTCTACACGGGCAACTTGGAGATGCCAACAATGAAAAGAACCTCCATTAGGTCTACAGCTCTAGGACTTCTAGGTCTTCTCCTTGCTCAGACGCATTATAGAATAAGTGGTTGAGATTCTTGGTACCATGAAGCACCCACACTACTACATTCTCTGAGTATGACAACAAATACCTCCCTGCAAAGCATCCCCCCACCCACTTCCCAGACTGCATCGCTGCTATAAATGAGAGAAGCAATTTCAATACATCTAAATATATAATGGAGCTTACATTGTTGATAAAGCCGAGTTTCAGCTCAAATAAGATTAAAACAGCTTTTTGCTCAAGGTTATTAAAGCTGCCTTATTGTAGCCACACAATCAGTGGGAAAGCCGGGATCACAAAAGATTCTGGCTGAAATGTAATGAAATGACTTCTAAACAATTTCTTCACCACTTAAAAATACATTACAATAGAACACGTGGCCTTTCAATCATATTTTTTTTTTGTATATCGACCTACCATGATTTACATATGAATTATGTTCTACAGAGCTCAATACAATCTTCAAACTGTCAATAACTAATGCATAAAATGCTATTCTATTGGCTGGGGATAGGCAATATTTCAATATTTAAAAAAAAAAAATACAATATTTAATTTCAGCAATTCATTTTAGAAGCAGACAAGTCAATGACACCGAGTCCTTAACTGGAGCAGAGGTGGATGGGGTGGAGGGAAAGAGATAAAGGGAAGGAAAAAATGGTAAGGAACGGAGAGGACTAAGTCATTATTGTTCTTTATTATATAGCACGGACATATTCCACAGTACTTTAGAGCGATTGTACATCATTCACATCAGTCCCTGCTCTATAGTCTAAGGCAGTGGTTCTCAAAATTGGCCCTCCAGCTGTTAAGGAACTAGAAGTCCCACAAGGCAAATGCATTGTGGGACTTGTAGTTCCTTAACAGCTGGAGGGCCAAGTTTGAGGACCACTGGTCTAAGGTCTTGCATACACATACCACGGCCAATTTGATCAAGTCAATTGACCTTCCTGCATGATTTTGGAGATTGGGAGGAAACCGGAATGCCCAGGCAGAAGTAGGAGACCATGCTAACCACCTGAAGATAGTGCCCAGGCAGAAATGAGGAGAACATACTTATACCTCGAATATAGTGCCCTAGTTGGATTTGAACCTGCAACCACAGATGCTGCAAAGCAGCAATGCTCTCCACAGCCCCACTATGCAACTCACATAAGCAATGGATGATAAATGCAAAAGGAAAATGATAGAAGGGGAGAAGAGTGGAGAATGATTTTAAAAAAAATGGCAGCATTGGAGAATAAAGGGCTCAGGAAGAGGAGAATACTGAAAGAAGCAGGTGCAAAGGGCAGAAGAGGGAAGAAATAATAGTGCTGACATGTTGACAGGTACCAGAAGACGACCTATGGTAGTGCCAGAGCAAACACAGGGCTAGACTTGCCAGACTGAACTACCCTGGACATCCCAGAAAGTATTGTGATGGATTGGAATAAATTCGCCAACCATGCATATAGTTTTGTCAAATGGAGAGAACCAAAACCAGACATAGAAAAAAAAAAATCTAGATTTGGACATGATGAAGGATATTAAAGGAGAAGGAAAGGTAGCAGGTAAGCTACTAGAATCACTAGGAGGTGCCCAACAACTTGGTACCCTCAGTGATTCTAGTCACTTCCAACACAGGTTGATGTTCCTCTTCTACTAAAACTGCACCAGCCCATGGTATTATTTGCTGAGGGATGTGCCTCCATCTTTTTTGTTCATCCTAGTGGGCATGTGAAGAACCTAAATCTTGGAAGAAGTTCTGCACCACACACACACTTGCCCAAGCCCAATGGGGGATGCTTGGAAGACCATAAGAAGATGGTGGTGTGGTGCTCAGTAAACAGTACCCTGAGCTGGTGCTTCTTTTGAAGCGTTAGCCAGGGTAGCAGGTAAGCTGCTAGGACCATGGGGGGAGGGGGTCTAAAAACTTGGCAACATCCATTGATTTTACCTTTCCTTCTTCATTGATAATGACACATGTATCTTAGAAAAGGCTGTAGAGATATAGGGAGCTGAAGTTGAAGAGGGTAATGGAGGAGAATGTCACCCTAGAGCCGAGACAAATATAAAGCTGGTACTCCTGTTTTTATGGTAAGGACCAGAGAGCAATGGGAGGGGGGCAGAGTAGAGATTAAAGGTACAAAGGCATCATTAAACAAAGCCTTACATGGAGAGTAAGTCATGTGTGCTGCTGGAGTGTTTATGAACCTGAGCCTAGAGCAATAGTGTTGGTGGCATGTGTACATTTATTTATGGCTGAAGAACCCATAATGGGTGTCTCATAGTTCACGACCACCTGAGGTTTTGTTGATATTTCAGACCAGGGAGAACATCAAGTCTTTGGAAAACAGCATGACAGCTCCCACTTACGGACAAACAAGAAAATATACACAGAAGGAATATTCAGAGTGCTCCCCGTAAGAAGGTAAGAAAATAAAAGATGAACCTCGCTATTAAATATGAGCTTTTTTCAATTAACAACCAATTCAACCTGATAAATTGTAAGAGACACCCACCCACTGGTACATGATTTACACAGAAGCATCAAGCTGACGAGAACCCTGGTTCCCATACCCAGGACAGAAGCAAGATGGCGGCTGTCAGGGAACACGGCCTTTGGTTTCACTCTTCATTTGCAGAACGGAGCCGATACTTAACAGTCGATGGGTGTCACTGGGTGGCAGGAGCACGCAATGAGATGAGGCAGGAGGGTCCTCTATGGCCAAGGTTAGGAATAATGAAAATGCTTTCCATTTCTAAATCACGTAATAAATCCAGAGCCAGTGAGCAGAACATACATTAGCAAGAGCTGCTTGGAGGAGGCTCGGAGCCCATAGAGGTTTCCATAGTAAACACTGAAATTTTCCTTCTAAATTGTGTTTAGAACATGAGAATGCCTTGGCATACAAAATATTATGGTTCCTCTGCACCAACCTTTTTTAACCTTGAGCCACGTTCAAATGTAAAAGAAATTGGGGAGCAACACAAGCATGAAAAAAGTTCCTGGGTGCAAATGAAAGTCCAGATCAAGTCGATACAAGGAATCAAGCTTGGAATTCAAGAAGAAGCACCTGGAAGGTGTCTCCAACCTTGTTTACGCTTGAGCCACAAATATAAAAAATAATTGGGGAGCAACACAAGCATGAAAAAAAGTTCTTGGGGTGTCAATGATGGGCTGTGATTGGCTATTGGTAGCCCTATGTGGACTGGCAGCCTGTAGGAGACTGTGTTTGGCAGTACCCCAGGTTTTTATGCAACCCAACTTGCCTCCAAGCCTGAAGTTCAAAAATAAGCACCTGCTTTGAGGCCACTGGGAGCAACATACAATGGGTTGGGGAGCAACATGCTGCTCACAAGCTACTGGTTGGAGATCACGGGTCTATATTCTTAGGATATCAAACCATACCCATTGGGTGGCTAGGCTGTGTCTTCTAGTAGCTTCTGAAGACCCATGAGCTCTTCAAAAAAAATTTTCTGGCCTAAAACTATAGTAGGATAATTTCTTTACTGGTATGAAACCTGTTATCTAGAATACTTAGGACCTGAGGTTTTCCAGATACCTTCATAACTATTAGAAAACCATGTAACATTAAATAAACCCAATAGGCTTCCAATAAGGATTCATTATATCTTAGTTGGGATCAAGTACAAGCTACTGTTTTATTATTACACAGAAAAAGGAAATCATTTGATTGTTTGGATGAAGTGGAGTCTACGGGAGATGGGCTTTTCAGAATTCAGAGCTTTCTGTATAACAGGTTTCCAGATAACGGATCGGATAGTCTTTACATAGATCTATAACTTGAAGTTAAGAGAGGGACCTGAAAAAACACCGCACTGCAAAAAAAGGATCTCAAACCCAATGAGTTCTGTTGTAAGAGGGTTGTAACATAATGGGAGGATTATGGGAGGGGAAAAGGAAGACTGAAACAATGGCAGCTTAGGCAAGGCAACTGCATGCTGAGACAGTAACAGTTCTGCAAATAAAACAGGTGCAACCATTAGAGATATCAGCCAGTTTCCAGCACTCAAACGCTGTACGGGTATGGGATCTGTTATACAGAATGCTCCGCAATTCGGATCGCCATACCTTACGGCTCCTACAAATTGTTTAAACAGTAAACAGGATCGTTTTGCCACTAATAAGGATTAGTTATAACTGAGTTGGGATCAAGTACAAGCTACTGTTTTATTATAAGAGAGAAAAAAGGAAACCATAGTTATTTAATTATAAAGGAGTCTATGGGAGATGGCCTTTCCGTAGTTTGAAGCTGTCTGGAGAATGGGTTTCCAGATAACAGATCCAGTCCATGGCTTCTCACCTAAACTTTAAACAAACATGACACTGCCATAGGAACCTTATCTATGATTATTTTATTTTTTCTATCAAGCCGTTGGGTTGTAGTGGCCTATTAAATCTAAGCCTCGTTTAACCAGCAGGACAGTTTTACAATGGGCTCGCTGACACGCTGTGATCGATGGCTGAGTAACATGGGCCAACAATGGCCTCCCAGGCCGCCCGACTGTGGATAAACACTGTATGGCCACTAACAATGGCGAGGGGGCTGAATGGCAGGAAGGAATAGCAGCCCCCCGAGCCCTGTGAGAAACAAATCCCAAATCATAGGAATGAAGAGATTTTCTCAGGCTGGGCCGGGGGGGGGGGG
>CM044437.1:11747126-11769694 GCA_024363595.1 Xenopus borealis | reverse complement strand
CCCCCCCCCGCCCCCATGTGTCTGTCAGAGATAAAATCCCAACCTAGTGCTGCTGTTGGTCAGACACTAACCAGAACCTTCCAGATTTCCTCTAAACGCAGTCATTACATGGAAAAATGAACTCCATAATCAGATTTTCTTTCTCCAGCTGCAGACGGCATAATGACGGGTGGGGGTCTGGTGTCTGACAGTGAACCCACCTCCTACCCACGGCTCTGGATGTTATACCTTTCATCAGGGCACTGCTGGGCTCCTATAAATAATAAAAAATGGATGTATAACTCTCAGGGTGCTAACACATTTTCAGCCGCCAGAGATTTTTAAAGGAGAATTAAAGGGGTGCCTCTGGCTCACCTTTAAGTTAATGTTTAGCATATTACAGAACAGCCACTTCTAAGCAACTTTTCAGTTGGTCTTCATTTAGGGTTGCCACCTTTTTCCAAATTTCTTACCGGCCGGCTGGGGGCGGGGCAGGACGTAACGTGAAAGGGGTAGGACGTGACGCAAAAAGGGGCGGGACATGATGCAAAAAAGGGGCGGAGCCACGGCGAGCGATCGGCTGAAGACGCGAGAAAGGTAAGTTTTCAGTGGATTTAAGGCAAGGCAAGGGCCTTCTTTAAGGGGTATTACAAATTTACCGGCAGCTACATTGCCGGTAAATTTGTAATGCCGGCCCCCGGCCTTGGCTGGTGTTTTACCGGCTAGGCCGGTAAAATACCGGCCGGGTGGCAACCCTATCTTCATTACTTTTTTTTTATAGTTTTTTTTTTAATTATTTGCTTTCTTCTTCGGACTCTTTCCAGCTTTCAAATGGGGGCCACTGACCCCATCTGAAAAATCAAATGCTCTATAAAAAAAAAAAAAGGCAGAATCCCGACCTGAATCCTGGATTCAGTTCATCCCTACTGAGTCGTAACCTGGGCCTTGTGTGTCTTCCACAAAAAAAACACAAGAGTCGGGGGGTACTGTGTGCCGCCATATTGCTTCCCCTGCAGTTGACCCAGCAAAAAGGAATACTCAGGAAAAACACCGGAAAACTGGCTAACCAGAAACAAGATGGCAGCGTATGATTCACATATTGTCTGCCCTTAGTGCTTTAACCTTTACTTCTCCTTTAACCTTCATTTTCATTTTAAGAAATAGTTTCCCTCTTTTGGCCCCTGAACTGTTAATCTAATTTTAATATCCCTGCTGCAGTGATGAACGGTTCAGCAGGAGATCCCTATCAGGCACATTTGCAAGACTCCCTTGGGATTAGAACATCCAGTAGCAACATCTGATAAGGTGCAGCCATGTGTCAGAGGAACCGGTCTGGACATTCTCACAGCCAGGGTGTAACCCACTAATGATAATAATGGAGTCTCCCGTGCAAAGAGCAGACACTCATGTGCAAACTGGGCCCCAAGCTCCAAATGAGGATTTAACTCTTTCTTTCAAGCCTGGTGTTTAAAACATTTTTGCTAGATAGTGATGAGCGAATTTATTTTTGCATGAAACTGCAGCAAAAATTTACCACTGAAAAATTTGCAGCGAAAAAAATGTCCTTTGACTTTAATGCATTTGGAGAAAAATGTCACAATAAAAAAATGCCCATTGACTATAGTGCATTAGGACAAAAAAGTTGCCATAATAAAAAATGTCCGTTGACTTCAATGCATTTGGAAAATAAAGTCACAATAGCAAAAAACATCCATTGACTTTAATGCATTAGAACAAAAAAGTCACCATAATAAAAAAAAAGCCCATTGACTTTAATGCATTAGGATAAAGTCACCATAAGAAAAAACGCCCACTGATTTTAATGCATTAGGACAAAAAAGTCGTCATATGAAAAAAACCCATTGACTTTAATGCATTAGAACAAAAAAGTCACCATAATAAAAAACGCCCATTGACTTTAATGCATTAGGATAAAGTCACCTTAAGAAAAAACGCCCACAGATTTTAATGCATTAGGACAAAAAAGTCCCCATAAGGAAAACGCCCATTGACTTTAATGCATTCGGATAAAGTCCCCATAAGGAAAACGCCCATTGACTTTAATGCATTTGGAATGAGAAAAATTGTTGCGAATAAAAAACGCCCATTGATGTAAACGAGTTTCACTAAATTTCGCAATTTTTTTTTTTTTTTAAGTTTTGGGACAGTTTCGGGACAGATTCGCTTATCCCTAGTGCTAGAGTATAGACAACCCCTGTCCCAACCTCACAAACTAAGAGATGTTTCTTCTGTAAATCTTGTTTGTTAAAATTAAAATCCCTTGGAGGCAAAATGTAATCAAACTCAAAGGGGGCTCTATCTACTACCCATAAATTGCTCTAATTTCATAATTATTATCCAAAAATGGGCCATAAAGGAAGCCAGGCACTGGCTAACCGTTCCAGCTAGCCATACAGTAAAATATTTGGCCAGGTCGCCCAATGGGTGGATGTCACCAATATATCCACTCTGAGATGAGCAGTAATGGGCTGATCCGATCTTTGAGCCCTAGGGCCCAAGGAATGGATGAAATGCAAAGCGATACAGGCCTTGGAGCGAGGGCTGCAACAACAAGCTGATGTAGTACGGGCACCACTGGGATTTTTGTCCTATCGATAGCCAGGCAATGTTTGGCCAGATACAGTATCTGTCATGGAAAGCCATTGGAGGGCCTCATACATGAGATAGTAACTCAGTCAGCTGGCAGATAGGTGGGATTTGTCTGCCCTACAAATGTTTTCCACTGGCAATAAAGTAAATCGCTGGTTGGAAAACATACACTGCACTTTACTTTCCAAAGTCACCTGAAGTTTCCTTGTGTGGGAAAGATAAGTGCAAGCAAAACATCTCCCCATCTCCTAAAAGCCTTAAGGTCTATGACCAAGTGGCCCCCTGGGCCTAATGGATGGATAATATACTACATGTATGGGATCGGTTATACGGAAACCCATTATCCAGAAAGCTCCAAATTACAGAAATCCTTTCTCCCATAGACTCCTTTTATCCAAATAATTAAATTTTTTTTAAAGAAAATATAATAAAACAGTAACTTGTACTTGATCCCAACTAAGATATAATTAATCCTTATTGGACGCAAAACCAGCCTATTGGGTTTATTTAACGTTTACATGATTTTCTAGTAGATTTTAGAGGTACGGAGATCCAAATTAAAGAAAGGTCCCGAGCATTCTGGATAACAGGTCTCATACTTGCATACAATTTCTTGTGTGGGGTGACCTACATGTAGCCTCTTGATGTCCTCATCTGCCAGTGCTCCATAGCCCTGCTCACAAGCTGCACTAGCAGACGTTCAGTTTCGACAGTTCAACAGGATGAAGCTCCAAAACAGACCCCAGAGTCGGACAAGTTATGATAATAATAATAATAATAATTGACCAAATTGCCCAAACTAATCTTGCCATTGTAGGAGTAGTATGCAGGCTGCAAGTAATGTGATATATGGTATATGGTTACTTAAAAGGTCCCCCCTCCTAAACGACACCATTCACACACCATCCAGTATAGCACTCTTGCCATCTAGTACTTCAGTGGGACTGGTGGCCATATTTGGCCACTTGCTTTCCTGTCCTTAGTTCTCTGGTGTCAATCCCCAACTAGATCTGATTTAACTGAGCATGCTCTTGGGTGGGCCATCACCACTAAACAGGCCCGGACTGGCCATTTGTGGGTTAGGGCAAATGCCAGAGGGGCTGCTATAAGGTCCCATAGAAAGTCAGTGTTTAGTGGGCTGGTGGGGACTGTTTGGGCCTCTATGTGGGCTGATGGGCCTCTGTGTACCTGAAATGCCAGGGCCTATTTTAATTCTCAGTCCAGTCCTGCCACTAAAGATCTAGGTTAGGGTCAGCCAGGGATAAATGCATTATGCACCAAAATCCACCCTGTCTGCAAAAGAGATGGGGAGTAGTTGGCTAGTGGATTCTCCACCTGTGGAGAAGCAGTAACATCTAGCCCTAGCTTTACGTAGCTAGAAATCCTCCAATTCTTTGGTGCCAATCTATTCATTATTATCAGGGGAGGGCCATATTGAGGAACAATGGCGATGGGGTTGGGGTGGACATCTGCAGGGGCCCTATTATATTTATATATATCACTTTCCATGTCTGTTCTTATTGAGCTGCAGAGGCAATTTTTGTATAATAATGTGTAATGGAGAGGCCTGCCGTCACCCAAGCTGTGGTTAAAATTCACATTTTATCAAAGGTAAAGGAGAAAAATGGAGCCCTGGCACGTGTATTTACAGTCAAATCTAGTTTTGAATTTGTTCCACTTTAGGACAGAGCTGAACGTTTAAGAAGATGAAAACGAGACATCTTCAAACCTCTTGTCGCCGTGACACGCAGCAGGGGGCACAAGGGACTGTGTTGAGACGAACGCAAGAGCTCCAGATGCCCCCGCTGTGATGATAAGCGAAGCCCTTCTCTCTTTGGTCCCGTGAATTACTTGATATCTAAAAATTGCTACAAAGCCTGGCTAGAATCACCGAGACCTGAACATGGTGTGTTTGGACGGCCCCGTGATTGACTGGGTTATGTTTGGAGCTTAGATGTTTAGAAAATAAAACGAACCAACCGGTTTCTTCTTTTTCTGATAAAGGATAAAGAGGCATCAAAGGCCAAAAATTATTAAAAATAAAAAGCATCAAAATCAAAAGTCTGATAAGCAAATGTACATTAAGGTGAAAAGTTTTTAGGCAAATAGTTCAACTCTATGCTATTGCCACAGAAGTCAAGGCGGCTGATTTTTCACCCAATCACAGCGGGTGACAAAATGCTAGAAATCTTCCCATTTTTCATAGCCCTACAAGACTAGCCTCAGGAACAGGCCAATAAAAGTTGCCCGTTTGGCCCCTCCAGAATGAGCAGCTGCAGTATGGGGTCTTTTCGAAGGCCTACCCAACTGATATCTGGCTAAAATTTGGCCAGGTCTCTGTAGGCTCCCCATATGATTCAAACATTGGTCAATCTATTGGATTGAAGATATATTGGTGGGTGACAAACTTCAGGCAAAGGTATGATTGTTTTGTGACCTCTGCTTCACAAACACTTAAATCTGGAGTTCTCATCTCCAGGCTGAATATATCCCTGGGTTTACTCCTATTTGCTGGCAAGGCTTAGCTTTGAGAAGAAAAGGGAACTCAAAGTTCAGCCCAGCAATGCCTCCTGCTTGCATGATTACAACCACCCACAAGCAATGTACCAGTCTACTTTAGCAATATGTAAAAGGCTATGGGAATCACTGGAATCAAGTGGTAAGTCTCCATCTTGCCCTGTTGTCACCATCTAACCCTACTGCATCAGCTATTCACCAACTCTGTCAAAAACACTATAGTTGCTCTGGGGTCCTTCTAAACATGGTAAACTGGGCAGTTGACTTTATTTGAACTGTTTAAGACTGGTCCTCTCTTTACTGCTAAACAGCCTTTACCTTCTATTCTTCTGGGAATACTTTCTACTAGATGTTGGAACATTGTTGGTGGAATTTGCTTCAGTTGATACAAAAGAGATTGTTGGAGATCAGGCATGGTCACATCTAGGGATGCACCGAATCCACTATTTTGGATTTGGCCGAACCCCTGAATCCATTGGCGAAAGATTTGGCCGAATACCAAACCAAACCCTAGTTTGCATATGCAAATTAGCAAGGTGGAGGGAAAAAGCGTGGCGCACATGAAGTGCTTCCTTGTTTTATGACCAAAAGTCACATGATTTTTTGGATTCGGTTCGGCCAGGCACAAGGATTCGGCCGAATCCTGCTGAAAATGGCCGAATCCTGGACGAATACCAAACCGAATCCTGGATTCGGTGCATCCCTAGTCACATCAGTGTTCCAGTTCATCCCAAAGGTTTTTTAGTTGGGTTGAGGCAGACTAGTCAGGTTCTTCCACTCTCATCTCAGCAAACTTCTTCTGCATGGACCTTGTTCTTTATATATAGGGAGATACTCCTAATGAGTAACTTGGATGTCAGCTTTGGGGCGAAACTGCATAATAAGCTTGTTTGTCTTACAGGGTGAGTGGTAATCAGACAGATTAACCCATTTTTTCCCAGTTTTGGTATAAGCTACACTCTTACACTTGAGGACATGACTTTGGCCATAAATTCAGTGCAGAATAAATCTCTTCTGCACGCTCCCCATAGTCTCATAACAGAAAGTTTCTCCTCACATTACAGACACATTCTTTTCTCCTTTTTGCATAATGAATTTTCTTCTCTTTCAGAGGACATAATAGCCTCATAACCTCGTGTTCGACATGACTTTAGGGAACATGAAAAACTACAGTAAAACAAAATTACTATACATATGAATATTTCTGCTCAGTACGTCATGAAACCTGCTGTCAGTCCAGGTTTACGAAAGTTCCTTTCTAAAGAGCTTTGGATACAGTCAGGACATAAGAGCTACACATGACTTTTGTTCCTTTGCTCTCCTTAAAATATATTGCCTTTCATTTAACATGCCATGGATGGTCCCCAATATCATAGAAGCTCCTTATGGGAAGGGAAATGTAGATTAAAATAAAAAGGACATATAACAGTGTGTACATTTTTTATATCAAGCCTTGTTTGTACTGCACCTCCCAGCATCGACCTGAAGCCAAAAATTGCCCAGGGCATTAAAATAGTTATAAAGAATAATGGTTGACGTTGAAGGATGTTAGATGTTTCACTTACCTCTTTGTAAGTGTAACAAGGGAGCCAACTTTATAAACCCTAGCCCCTAAGTCCAAACAAAGCACAAAAACAAGAGCAGCCATGATAACCATCAGAAATTGTGAGGCCCCATACTACTTAGTAGGCAGAACCCCAGCTTATAAAGCTTCATGCCAGCTGACGGGTCAATTTTTGGACGTACCGTAGACACAACACTCATTGGCACCACCCGACTGTGCAACGGGGGGTGGAGCATGACAACAACTGCAAGCAGGACACAGAACCCCCAGGAGCTATGAATTAGGTGGCACCAATGTGCCCTAGACACATGCTCCTTCTGTTTACCCCTATTTTTAGTCCTGTGGTTGAAGCCAACAAAGTAAAGACTGGTATTTCAAAAAAGATTGTCTGAATAGACCATGCTGAACACACTGACTACCCAAACCCCACTCAATCCCTTGCAAAGCTTCACTCATTTTAGGACCACCAACTGGAACCATCTTGCCTGTTCCTCTGCAGTAGACCTTCTGTAGCAGGCCACATCAAGCTCAAATTGCAGAAAAATGAAATATAAATATATAATACACAAAAGCCATTAATATCTTGTAAATTATATCCTCAGAAACGGTGACTAGTGATGTCATTTTTGTCACATGACTCACTAAAACTTGTGTATAACAATAAATAAAGTAACCCTTGATAGAAAGTATGAGGATATAAGAAGTAGCCTTGGAGTTTGGCCTTGTGCTTTCACATGCTCATGGTACTCCTCAGTGACTTATAACAGACTTATATTTTAAAACAAGGGGTACCTTATTCACTATATATACATGTAGCGATGTTTGGGCTGGTAAGGAACCTTGCGGTACCCCCCTAAGGACTTTGTGGATATATATAAAAAATTATTTGGCGTGACCAAGTATGAAAATGCAAATGAAATATATGAGCTCCTTATGCAGGTTCTGTCTTGGACTGTAAGCTCTACAGACAAGGGTATGTGGTCAACAGCACTAGATATTAAAAAAATATATAGAAATTAGTGGTTTGGTAGACAGAGCAGCAGGTTCTTATGCACAGTGCCAAATTCCACCATACCAGGAAGTGACTGGAGATACCCAGAACGGGTCAAAAATAGGAAAATCTTGATTAAACTCCACGCTGAAACCATCCATCAGTTACCATTTTGGGAGGTATAAGACCAGTGGAGACAGCATACATTGGGAAGATCATTAACGCCAGATGTTCATGACTTACCCAGACTGATTTAGACTCAGAGTTTGAGTAATTGAAGTTGGTGCTGTGACACGTACATTATTAAGCTGCAAGGATAGAATCATCTCCTCACCAAATGGCATCTCACAGGATGGAAGCCATGAACGTGTCATTTAAATCAAAAAATGGCAGCCCCCGTGCTTGGGAGAATTTAATTATCATGCTCCTCGCTTTAAAAACCCGCACTTTGGAAAAATTTCCTTTGCGACGGCTGCATTTAATTGTGGGTAAGCCGCACTAAAACAAACTGGCATTTCGGGCTGCGAATATATTAAAATGCTAATTTGCTGCAGCGAGGACTGGGGAATTAAGCAGTGGTTAAACCCTTTACCTGACAAGCTGACCCGCAGTTTACTCTGCCGAGCAAATAGAACTCGCCTGTTGTGTAGAGGCCCAGATAAGTGAAAATAAATTGGAGTGCGCAGGAAATGCAGGTTCGTTTTTTTTTATGCAACAGCGGATAAATAAAATCCGGTCAAGCAGGAACTAGAAGAGTAGGGCTTAAAGGCAGAATTCTTAATAGAATACACTAAGGTGGGCAGGAGGGGTCGGAGAAGAACATGAGTGGCAGAGATTAGGTTGGGGAAATGCTCAATAGGAGGAGGAGGAGGGAAAGAGCAGGAGGGTATAAAAGTTCATGCTAGCGCTGTTATAAGACTGTAGGGAAGGGGAGGATATAATTAATTACTGCTATAAATCTGAGAGATAAAAACCATAATCTTACTTTATCTGCATAAATTAAAGGCACAGTAAAACATAAAGGGACACAGCCATAAAAAAATAAAAAAGCAAGGCTTGTACTGTGCCCGAAGCCAACGTGTAACGAATCATTTGGCAAAAAGTAATTTATATATGGCATATAACAAAGAATTTACAGTCTCTCTGGAGCATTCTATACGGAATATAGATGAATAGAAAAAGGTGTAAAAGGGTCATTTTAAGCAACTCTCCAATACACATTCATGAAAATGACTGAATTAGGGATGCACCAAATCCACTATTTTGGATTCGGCTGAACCCCCGAATCCATTGCGAAAGATTTTGCCGAACGAACCCTAATTTGCATATGCAAATTAGTGAGAGGCAGGGCTAAAGCCAGCCGCACATGAAGTGCGTGGCTAACTATTTTTACTTCCTTGTTTTGTGAAAAGTCACACAATTTTAAGGATTCGGTTCGGCCAGGTACAAGGATTCGGCCGAATCCTGCTAAAAATTGACAAATACTGAACCGAATCCTGGATTTGGTGCATCCCTAGAATGAATGTTATAGCGATTCGGGCCACGGGAGGCAGGGTTCTAGGAATAGCATAACCCCCGACAGCAACCAGACATGTCAATTCCCCTGTATTTGTTGGGGGTCAACCTTATAAGTTACATTTTAGTATGTTATGGAAGGGCCAATTCTAAGCAACTTTTCAATTGGTCTTCGTTTTTTCGTTTTTATGGTTTTTTAAATATTTGCCTTCTTCTTCTGACTCTTTCCAACTTTCAAATGAGGGTCACTGAGCCATATAAAAATAAATGCTCTGTAAGGCTACAAATGTATTGTTATTGCTGCTTTTTATTATTCCTCAGGCCTCTCCTATTCATATTCCAGTCTCTTATTCATGCTTGTTAGAGTAATTTGGACCCTTTGGAAATTGATGTACTGGAGAGCTGCTGAATAAAAAGCTAAATAACTAAAAAAAAAAACACATATAATATGATATATATAATGGTCTCAGGATATCACTCTCTATATTATACTAAAAGTTCATTTAAACGACCAGTAACATTAACAATTTTTTTTTTTAATTTTTAAGTATACATAGAAAAATAAACACCAAGACAAATAAAACTTTTTAAATCACAAAGCTTTTATTAAGAAATAACTAATAGATTCTGCTCCTCTTCAGAAGAGGCGATTGGGTGATCCATCATGCGGTGCTCGATTTCTCCTCCTTGGAGATAGCCAGGGAAGAGAAATTGAGTGCAGCGCGATGGATTGTCGCCCCCCTGTGGAAGCAGAATTTCGGTAAGTTATTTCTTAATAAAGGTTTTGCGATATTCCTATTAATAACATTGGGATCAACCATCATACCGGCCAGGCCAGTAAAATACCAGCCAGGTGGCAACCCTACGAACAACCCCCTATAAGGTAGGGTTGCCACCTGTCCGGTTTTGAACCGGACAGCCCGGTATTTTGAAGGGCTGCCCGGTTCAATGCTTCCTGCCCGGTTTTCCATATAAGGAAAACCGGGCGGGATTAGCTTGATTGACGCCGTGATCGGCCAATCGGCGATCGCGGCGTCATAGCTCCGCCCCGTGACGTCACGGGACCGCCCCGTGACGTCATGGGACCGCCCCCCTGTCAGGCTTGAGCCACAGGGAAAGGTGGCAACCCTAAGGTGATGCCGCCAAACGAGCGGATCTCTCCCCGATATGCCCACGTTTAAATGGTGTTTTGTAAAGGGGAAGTAACCCCTCTTTCATGAGTGCCATGAATAGGGCGTCTTGTGCTGAACAAACTGTTCCCCGTTTTTTTAATCATACAAAATCTGTTGTTTTTGTTAATTAATTGTGTTTCAAAACAGAGCAAACAGGGAAATTAAAGCTCCTCCATGCCTGGTCCTTGCGAGGTGGGTAATTACACAACTAATAATCTGTTTATCTGCCTCGCAAGGGCCAAACATGGAGGAGCTTCAATCTTCTCCCTTAGCGCAAGAAATAAGGCTTTTCATAAGCAATAAGTATTTTCAGCACAAGCCTAAAGGTGGCCATAGACACACAGATAATATCGTACAAAACTAATGTTCGTACAATATTCGGTGCGTGTATGGTGGGAAATGAGCCGACCGACATCGTCAGAGGATTAAGATATCGGTCGGCTGGTTGATCGGACTGGACGGAAAATTTTGATCGGATGCCTTTGAAAGCTCCCTGAACATCGGCCATTGTTAGTGCTGAATCGTCAGATACAAGTAGAATTCTATTGTTTCTACCCGTTTATCTGACGATTCAGCTCTACACGTGTGTGTTGAAACGAACGATCTTTCTCGGAAAGATCTTTTCCGTGAAAGATCGTAATTGTTACGTCTATGGCCAGCTTTACTCGTCGCACTCAGGTTGAACAACGGGATGACTGTAATTAATTAACTATTTAATTATGCCAAAAAAAAAAACTGCTTTTGGGTGCAGATCCCTTCAAATGGCCACAAAAAGGGTTCATCTTAGTACACGATGAGGAAGAAGAAAAAAAGCATGAAGTGTTAATTAGAGCCTCAATCTACTGCCACATCTGCATAAATGAATACATGCTTGTAACGTTAATTCTGTTAATTTTACCAATTAATCCATGCCTAATAATTTTTGGGTTATACATAAACTCTGCTCTGCCTGTGAATCCCCAGGGAAACCACGCAGGAACCTCGCTTTAAATCATGTCAATTTAAACTGTAATTATTTTATAAGTGTCATTTCATCCAGTTTTAATACTGATGAGGAAATCGATGGCTGATGGGATTTTACCACCTTGTTTCTTCTGATTTGTAACTATGATGGTGGCTTGATAAGGAATTCCTTTAGTTGCTATTTATTTATTTATTACGTTTGCCATGTGGATGCTCAGTCCTTTATCTCAGTCATCAGAAGCAGATTAGAGTTAAAGGGGAAGTTCATCTTTATACATCATTCCTGTGAGTACCTGCTCCAGTAGAGCTTACAGTCTACAGTCCCTATCACATTCACACACTCTATACACTAAGGGCAGGGGCACATGGGCCGATTAGGGGAGATTTAGTCACCTGGCGACTATTCGCCTCTTCTTCGGGGCAGCTATTTGACATCGGAGGCGGAATGGTGATATCATGGGGCGGACCAATGACTTAAAGGGCCGGTACTGTGACACTAGGGAGAATTGGAGTACCTGAATGAAATCTACAAGCACAGATAGAACATAGAAACTCCTTGGGGAATGGGCCAAATTCGGTATGGGTGGTCAACTAACCCCATTGGCTAAAACCATTTTGTTAAAGGGATATGGTCATGGGAAAAAAAAAATTTTTCAAAACACATCAGTTAGTGCTGCTCCAGCAGAATTCTGCACTGAAATTCATTTCTCAAAAGAGCAAACAGATTTTTTTATATTCATTGTTGAAATCTGACATGGGGCTAGACATATTGCCAGTTTCACAGCTGCCCAAAGTCATGTGACGTGTGCTCTGATAAACTTCATTCATTTTTTTTCACTCTTTACTGCTGTACTGCAACTTGGAGTGATATCACCCCCTCCCTTCTCCCCCCCCCCCCCCCCCCCCACCAGCAGCCTAACAACAGAATAATGGGAAGGTAACCAGATAGCAGCTCCATAACACAAGATAACAGCTGCCTGGTAGATCTAAGAACAGCATTCTAGTAAAAGCCAATCCTCACAGAGACACATTCCGTTACATTAAGGGAAGAAAGTAGTTCCAGCCTAAAGTGCCGGCACAAGTCACATGACTGGGGCAGCTGGGAAACTGACAATATGTTTGCTCTTTTGAAAAAAGGATTTCAGTGCAGAAGTCTGCTGGAGCAGCACTATTAACTGATACATTTGAAAAAAAATGTTTTCCCATGGCAGGGTCTCTAAAGGTGGCCATACACGTAGAGATCCGCTCGTTTGGCGATGTTGCCAAACGAGCGGATCTCTCCCCGATATGCCCACCTTGAGGTGGGCGATATTGGGCTGATCCGATCGTGGGCCCTAGGGCCAACGTTCGGATCAGTACGGGTGGTCGGATCGCGGGACCGCATCAAGGAACGGATGTGGCCGCGATCCGACAGGATTTTTAATCCTGCCCGATCGACATCTGCCCGACTTTCACCCAGATATCGATCGTCAAAGCGCGTCGGAGGGCCCCCCACACGGGCAGATAAGCTGTCGACACAGTCTGTCAGCAGCTTTTATCTGCCCGTGTATGGCCACCTTAGGTCCTCAGGTCAGATACACCCTAAAGACACATTTATCAAAGTCAGAATTTATCTCATTATTTTCTGAAAACTACCACGAACGAATCAGCACAGGTTTTTTTCCCATTATTTATCCATACATTTTCCTGGAAATTTCCTGTGCGGGAAAAAACATGGAAAATTTGTAATAAATTCAGCTCATATGAATTTTTCGAATATTCCGCATGTAAACTCTTGACTTTTTTGGACTCTTCCCGAAAACCACAAAATCTTCGGATTATTGCACGAAACCCAGCACAGATCAAGATATACTGTATATTCTGGCTTCTCCAATTGACTTATTTACAACCTCAGCAGGTCTGAGATGCTGGATTTTCGGATTCTAACTTGTTAACTTGTTCCATCCTTCGGGTATAATAAATCCCGAAAACGTTTTTTTTTTACAAAAAATTTGGATTTCATAGTAAAAAAGCACAACTTTTTCATGTTTTTGCCATTCGGACTCCCCTTATTGTTCACCCTGTATAGCCAACTTTATGGAATCAATAACATCTTGAGCACTTTATCTAAATATTGCATCTCAAATAATGATTAAAGGGGAACTTCACATCTAAACCTTTTTTATTTTTTTGTTTAATGAAAATGTCTGGGTGCATTGATGTGTATGCTACGGACTCCCAGAAAGGCTTCCTGGAGAAGTGAAGGAAAGCATTCATGAGCGATCAACTTCTCAAATGCATTTCGCAGCTCCCGATAAAGGTTGCGAAACGCAATCAAAACACTAGTCCCCCATGAATTCCTTTCTGCACTTTATGAAGTTTGGTGTGTGACAAATATATATTTCTATATGTAGTTAAAGGTTTATGATCATAAAGCAGCCAAACCACAATTCCACATCAAGTTCAAGGTCAAGGGTATGTCTGTGGTTGGCGTTTCTTAGAAAAAGTGTCTCCTGGGGGGGGGGTCAGGGATCACAGCATTATACACTGAATATTCACAAATACACGTGTAAATGTTCCCTTATGGAGGTACAAGCTCTCTGTCGGCATTAGCACCTCTAAATACCAACGCTCAGACAGGAGCCGAATAATGCGACACCGTTCTAGGTTCATTTTAAAAGGAAGAATCGCACAGGGAATGATTCTAATTATGCTCATTTGCATCTCATTTGCATCTCATTTTCAGTAATGTCTTCTTCTTTTTTTTAATCTCTCCCCTCCCCCCCACTCGGGTTCATTTGATTTGTCTTAGGAGACTTCTTTACTATTAGGTTGGAGATGTTATCAGTGGCCTGGGAGATCCGGAACATTCAGGACTCGCTGTCATCATTATCCCCCTTCCTTATTCATTCAATTTCAGTTATTTCTGCCTCATTAGAGTTTCATATTTCATATATTTTAAAAGTTCAGTGGTTTTGTTTGTCTTCCTCTGCCCGTCTATCCTTTGCTATAACCACGGCTCATTCTAATCAGTCATAAGTATCTGCAGGCAGCAGTGCAAAGTGAAACTGTCACATCTTGTATGACAGTTTCTCTGGCTCTGAGTCCCTACCATAATGCAAAACATTTGTTACATATTTTTTATTTGTTTCCTTTACCTTTAAAACTTTCTTATCTCAGCCAGTCTGCTAGTTAATCCTGATAGGGTCTAAGGGCAGGGGCAGACGAGCAGATTAGGGGAGATTTAGTCGCCAGGTGACTAATCGCCTCTTCCGCCCAGCGACAATCGCCCCAAACTGCCTTCCGTGCGCTTCAATGAGGAATCACCTGCGCTAATGCACTCGCGACGCTTCGATTTCCGAAGTCGCCCGAATTTTCCTCGGAAATCGAAGTGCCGCGAGTGCACTAGCGCAGGTGATTCCTCATTGAAGCGCACGGAAGGCAGTTTGGGGCGATTGTCACTGGGCAGAAGAGGCGATTAGTCGCCTGGCAACTAAATCTCACCCCTGAATCTGCTCGTCTGCCCCAACCCTAAAAATCCTGCAATAGTGTAAACTATGAGTTTATATTCTCTATATGGGAACCCAGGGCCTGTGCTAGTGACTAATGTACCCCATATTTTAAAATGGGTTGCATCATCTGGAAACCTGTTATCCAGAAGGTCGTCTCCCATAGACTCCTTTTTAAACAAAGGAGGGTGATATTTTATGCCAGCAGCATAGACTTTATGATCCCTGGCACTTAAGGAGTTAAATAACTCTGCGCTCCTGCACCCCCTGTGGCTGGACAGATGAAACCGGAACACAGGTGATCGCAGGTAAAAACACTTGTCTGTAGGAGCCGTTACAAAGCATTTGCTTTTAGACCCCCATTTGAAAGCTGAAAAGAGCCAGAAGAAGGCACATGATTAAAAAAAGAAAATAATGAAGACCAAATGAAAAGCTGCTTAGAATTAGCCATTCTATAACATACTAAAAGTTAGGGTAAATGTGACTCACCCCTCAGTATTCAGGGTTTGGTGCAACTTTAAATAAACATGGCAGCTTCAACCTATTTTTCAAATTTTCCCTGAACTTAAAGGCATGGTTCACCTCTACACTAACTTATAGTTAATGATGGGCGAATCTGGGGATTTTTGCAGAAATTTTGCGGATTTCTAGTAGAAATGGCGAAAATTTTGCGAAACGCAGCCACATCCCGTTTTGGATGGGGGCATCCGTTTTTGGATGCCTGCATCCAAAATGAGACGCCAGCGAATTTTCGCCCAGATGAAATTGTTCTGGTGTTTTTTCGCAAATTTATTTGCCTGCAGCGAATCCCGGGAATTCGCCCATCACTACTTGTAATATGTTATCTAATATCAGTGATTCTAAAACAACTGGACTTGCTTAGTAATCATTGAAGACGTTTCACTGCTCATACGAGCAGCTTCTTCAGTTCAACTGACTGTGATTTGATTAGTGGAAGAGAACTTCCCACACCAATGGCACATTGTAACTCTTCAAAGAGGTGACATCTGAATTTACAGAAGTGTTGATTGTGTGTAGTTACCATGATAGGATTACCAATGTGTCATGCAACTCCTAGACACAGGTGTTACTTGTGAGAGTTGCGAGAATGGATGAGTGAAATATTCTGAAACCGCCAGGGTACAGATGTGAGCACAGAATTGTATGTAGCAGACACGTGGTGTCAAAGGCCCCACCTTTATTTAGGGATGGTTTCTCCACCTTGACATGAATCACCTCTTTCATGCCTCGTTCAAATTGATTCATGTCAAGGTGGAGAAACCATCCCTGAATAGAGGCGGGGGTCTGCTACATACAATGCTGTTTCAGAACACAACATTATTTTCCTACATTTAAAGGCACCCATCTACTTTGCCCCATCCCCTCTATGAAGTAAAAAATGGGTTGGCTGAGCAAATATCAGTGACTCGTTGGGTCAGGTTTGCGTGTGAGTCAGACTGACATTTTGCTGATCTGCAGATCACTAGCTGGCGTATGTCTTTGGGCTGTTTTTTGTAATTTTTATATGTATAGTCGCTTTAGAACAAAATTAGTTGACTAAATTCTTTAGCTTTTAGCCCCCTCTAACACTCAGTTAAAGGTACATTGAATCGAAGTCATTACGCCTTCCACGGTCTCCAGTGATTGTTCCAATCTATTTAAGATCGGCTCTAAAATGTCTTAAAAGCCTTTTTGCCAATAACTCAATGAGAGTGTATTTATTCTGTATCCAGGCAGACGGGTGGGGGAGGGGGGTTCTCTTAAAATGTTTTCTTTTAGATTAGGCATTAAACATGTGCGGACAATCATTTGCCCCACTTGTAAAGCTCTCTTTTAACGGCAAGGCTTTTATTTCTATAATTAGCATCTAGCAAGCCAAACAAAGATTAACCCAAGATAAGGAGCACTTGGCACATGCACTTTTCACAAATTGGTCCAATAATGGAGAATCAGCTTGGGGTTTTTTCCCCCACCCACTAACCTCTGATTTAAGCCTTACAGCCCAAAATGATGCTTTCACCCCATCACCAGCGTGTCTCTGCTTCAAGGATAGTTTATTAAAGGGGCTAAATTTTATTTGAAGAAGTATATTTTCATTTTCATGCATTTAAATGAATGTTGGGGTATGTTCAGTAAACAGTCCTGTTGTTTTATGGCAAGAATGGTTGTCTGATACCTGTGTGTGTATATATATGAAATATGTGAAATATCCACAATTTAAAGGTACTTGGGGGGGGGGGGGTCAGAATTGCGGCATTGGATACTGCCTGGGAGGCCCTTTAGGTGGAAGCCCCTTTGGCCCCTGGGACCCCCATTTCAACACTGGTATGGCATCTGTTATCTGGCAACCTGTTATTCAGAAAGAATTATGGTCCTATAGACTCCATTTTATCCAAATAATTTTTTTAAATGATTTCCTTTTTCTGTGTAATAATAAAACAGCAGCTTGTACTTGATCCCAACTAAGCTACAATTAATGCTTATTGGAAGCAAAACCAGCCTATTGGGTTTTTTTAGTGTTTATATGATTTTTCTAGTAGGCTTAAGGTGTGAAGATCCAAATTACTGAAAGATCCCTTATCCCAGGGGTCCCCAACCACCAGTCCTGAACTGGGTCGTGAGCCTACCACTGAATTAACGAGGTGCATCAAAATGGAAGCTGGCGCATCAGAATTGGACGCTGACCCCTGCAAAAAAATTTGGAGCAACTAAAGGTGGCCATACATGTAGAGATCCGCTCATTTTGGTGATGTCGCCAAACAAGAGGATCTTTCCCCGATATGCCCACATTGAGGTGGGCGATATCGGGTTGATCGTGGGCCGTAGGGCCCAATGATCAGATCAGAACGGCGCAGATACGGGCGGTCGGATAGCGGGACTGCATCAACAAACAGATGCGGCCGCGATCCGACGGGATTTTTAATCCTGCACGACTTTCGCTGCCGAATCAGTCTGTCGGCAGCTTTTATCAGTCCGTGTATGGCCACCATAATATATAAGTAATCCTTATAGGTGGCAAACCAATCCTATTAGGTTTAATTAATATTTAGTAGCCTGAAAGCTACAGAAGCATTTTAGAAGCTAGAATGCTATATTTATTCTGTAGAATGCTTTACCATACCTACTATACTAAAACGCTCTAGAAGCTCTCTGTTTAGGATAGCAGCTGCAGTATCAGCTTCTGTGACATCACTTCCTGCCTGAGTCTCTCCCTGCTCACTCATAGCTCTGGACTCAGATTACAGCAGAGAAGGGGGGGAGGGGGAAAGAGGAGCAAACTGAGCATGCTCAAGCCCGAGGCATGAGGTTTAAGCCGAAGGCAGGAAGTCTGATACAGAAGCCCATTTGTACACAATAGAAGGAAAGAAATGCTGAAAATTTTCTTTTGACAGAGGACTAAGAGCAGCATTACTTTGAGGGTTTACTGGTATATTTAGGTGGACCTTTCTGATATGGCTTACTTAGTTTTAACCTTTCCTTCTCCTTTAATGGGATTATTCCTCTTTAAAATATCTTTCAGTACAGGTATGGGATTCGTTATCTGGAAACTCATTACCTAGAAAGCTCGGAATTACAAGAACCACCCATATAAAGGTATAATTCATGTACCACCTGTCCAATGTGTCAACTGCCACCCTGAACATGCCAGTAATTTCAGAGTCCCGACTATGGGCTGTCACAATCATGGGCACAGCAGACTTGCACCTTAAGATAGTGTCCCACCTAACTCAAACCTGTGCACCAGCATTGCCCCTCAAGGTTATCTCTACTCAAACTGAATAAGAGGTGTCCCACAGCTGACCAGCTTCCTTCTCAATGTCTCTGTAACCTCTACCCAAGGGGAAATCAGGGCTTTTATACCAGAATCCTGACTAATTTGCAGGTATTTCATGGGTACCCAAGACCAGCGCAGAACTCTAGCTAAAACATAATTTCGACAGCATGCTACAAAATTGACACAGCCCCAACTCTGACAACATGGACCACAACTTGAGTCCGATTTGTCCAAAAACACACAAATGCAACTGCACATGTTATAAACTGGAAGCAATTGTGCTGGAATTTCCATTGCAAATATCTGCAGTATCCATCACACCTTGTAGAGCCCTTTCTTGCTCATTTGCGTGAAAAGTGGCAAAATAGTTAAAGCAGTAGAAAGCAGTGGGATGTGGCCGGCGAGAAAGGGAAGGCAGGGCACTTGGCTCGGTACGTCGGAGAGTAAAATTACATTTGCCAAAGCATTATTTGGTCACATTGAACTTTAGCCCAAACAAAGGTAAATTTCTGTGCAATTCCTCCCAGAGTTTAAGTGCCTGTTTAATTGGATCTTTAATTTTATAGGCCTTTCGTTCTACTTAGGGGTGAAGAACATTACCTCTAGGTTGCCAGAGACTGAACACATTGTCTCTCTCACTCTGTCTGAGAAAAATGTTCATGTTGCACTTGATGTTATCAATTTTGTGGATTTGTTAAAAGAAGAATAAAATGAATAGTGCTTATATAAACTAGTATAAACAGATATAAACACCCTTGTATTCTGAATAATAATGTATATTTTTAGTGCTTGCCTGCTGTCTGGCAGAGATCAAAAGCATGTGGGCATGATTTCAATCAGTGATGTGCCGGCCGGCTTTCTTTTTTATAGCCATGCGTCTGCTCGCCCTGCCCCTTTTGTGACGTCATCACCGGGGAGAGGCAGGTCTATAAATGGAAGCTGGAAGTCGGGCTCGGGCAGGCGCGAGTGAAAGGGAGGGCAGGTAAGGGTCGGGTTCACAACTTTCAATGTATTTGAACCTGATAGCAAAGTCACACCTATCACTGCCAATGTAGGGGCCAGAACTAAGGGTGGGGAGGCATGTGTCTAGTGTGCGTAGAGGGGAAGGGTGCTGTCTTCTGCCATCGTTCCTCTAGTTTGGCTTGGGTAACTGCAGAGCAAAGCCCAATGACAGGTTGATCCAATGTGGAGGTTTGCCTTGTGAGCTCCTTTGAATTGCACGGCATTGATAAAATAACATTCTTGATAATTCCAAGCTTTCAACTTCATGGCAACCATCTGGAGATGGCTTTACTTTACTGTTTTAGCTGGGTAATATCCCCTACACACAAAGTAATGTTCATAAATGGGACTAGATGGAGTCTGGCTGTCCTACACAGAACCTTGACCTCAACCCGACTGACAGGACGGTCATCCAATATCCCTAGCAAACAAATGGAAGCAAATCCCACCAACAATCTAGTGGAAGTAGATGACATAAAAGGAACAAAGGCAAGACCAACTTGAGATGTTGTACATGTGTCCAATGTCTACAGATGTACCTCCCCCTCCTGTGTGAGCCCCCTATTTATTATTACAATAAACATTAGACATCAAAATATTCAATCGGTTTGCTCTCATCAATCCACGAAGTATCAAGAGAAATGAAGGCCAGTCTTTAAAAGCTCCACCAAACCCATACAAGGACAATCACCACCTGATGCTTAAACATGATCCAAAGTCAAATGGTTCAATGTAAAGAGAAGCATGCATCAAATAAAATAAAAAGTCTTTACTCAACTGCAGGTAAATTTCCAATGGTTATCTACATAGCAAACTGGGACATAGCAAGATAACAGGCTGTCCCCAGACTACTTAAGGGATCTACTGATATTCTTGGCCATAGAGACTGGGCCGAAAGAGAACAGAAGAGGGAATAGTGAATAAATAAATATTAATGGTGATTTTTTCTGGTTGGGAGGGACATTGATACTAATTCAGATTGGAAGGAGGCCAAACAGAATGTAATGAAGCAGAGAATTACAAAAATAAAACTAGGATGCAATTAGCTAGTTGGTAATATTTTTAATTGTTGGAGGCACTATGGAGCTCATTATGGAGGAAAGAGCAACACCAGCCTTTAATGTACCATTGTTTACTCCATCTATTAACCTGGATATTGGAATTCTACTGGGCTTCTACTCCGTTTTATTAATCTCCCAGGGTCGTGGACTGATTAAATCCATACTAACAATATTCTTGCACTGTCTCCTGTGGGTAGAATGCACATTTCTCCTGCTCAATACAATATTTATTGAATAAACGCTACAGCAAGTGGAGAACATCTAGGAAATCTCTACCGATCGTGTTTCAAAATATAGGCTTTTTCTTCAAAAGGAGAGATATGTTTCCATTATATTGAGCTGCCATTGCAAAACATCCAGGGTGCAATATACAAAGGGCCAAAGTACACATTTCACAAAAAAATTTTTGGCCATTTTGGCTCTTTACTCCTTTAATCTTTGCAGGTCAATGCACAAAAAAGTGCACAGTGGGGTAGATTTCAACAATGGTAAATTCCTGGGTTCAGGCAGGTTCTGCTCTTTATCACCCAGTAGCACACCCACCTTATCACAAGCACCTCCTTCCCAACCATAGTCATGTCTTACTGTCCAACAATAAAGTAGGTTTCAGAGTGGGCTGTGGTCAAAAGAATGAGGGGACTGGGTTTGGGTTTAACAGCAGATTAGGGTATGTTAGTGTACGGAGTCACCAAAACAAACCAACTTAGGAATGATGCTTGGGTCAAAGCTACTTTGGCCCATGCTGACCCTAACCTAAATCTGGCCAGGCCTGACCAACCATTGATAAACCTACACCAAACCTGTCCACCTCTGATGTCACCAAGGGGGAGAGAGTAAGTATAAAAATATCAGTGGCAAGCCATTTGCAGGTTAGAGTATGGATTCACCAAAACAGATGTCCCATGTCAACCCTACACCTGCCCGGACCTAACCCACCATGCTGATTGATATACCCATCAGTCCATCTCTTATGTTACCAAATATGAGTAAGTCATGCATGGGACCTGTTATGCAGAATGCTCAGGACCTGGGGTTTTCCAGATGTTTCCATAATTTGGATCTTCCTTTCTTAAACCTACTAGAAAATCATGTAAACATAGGCTGGTTTTGGATTAATTATATCTTAGTTGGGATCAAGTACAGGGTATTGTTTTATTATCACAGAGAAAAGGGAAATCAGCCTTAAAAATTTGTATTATTTGGATAAAATTGAGCCTATGTGAGACAGCCTTTCTGTAATATTGAGCTTTCTGGATAACGGGTTTCTGGATAACAGAATCCCATACCAGTATAAATATCAGTGGCAATAAATGTCCATTGTCAGAACCTGGGTTGGGACTATGTATTGAGGGTCAGGGAGCGGCTTACCAGGGAGTAAGTGGTCATTCCGAAATAACTCGACCCGTGTAACACTACCATGCAGGCCTTGGGGCAACCCACTTGGTCAACACAGAGTAGAAGGCACATTGAGCGCAAAGAAGCATAAAGAATAACAAAGATCCACCATTCATTCATTGACATTATCTGCACAGAAAATGAATTATGGACACAGTACAGGTATGGGATGCGTTATCCGGAAACCCATTATCCAGAAAGTTCTGAATTACAGAATGACCATCTTCCATAGAGACCATTTTATTAAAATAATTAAAATGTTTAAAAATGATTTCCCTCTTCTCTGTAATAATAAAACAGTAGCTTGTACTTGATCCCAACTAAGATATAATTAATCCTTATTGGAAGCAAAACCAGCCTATTGGCTTTATTTAATGTTTACATGATTTTCTAGTAGACTTAAGGTATGAAGATCCAAATTATGGAATGATCCATTATCCGGAAAACCCCAGGTCCAGAGCATTCTGAATAACAGGTATATATATAGATATATATAGATATAGATATATATAGATATATATATATATATATATATA
>CM044437.1:11727052-11743455 GCA_024363595.1 Xenopus borealis | reverse complement strand
TAGATAGATAGATAGATGATAGATAGATAGATAGATAGATAGATAGATAGATAGATAAAGCTCATAGAGCATTCTGGGAAAAACATATCCAGAAAAAAAGGGCACTGGGTCTAGGGTGAGGATAAGTAGGATTTGGGAAAAATATTTGCATAGTAATGCAAATGTCACATAATGAAAGGGGGTCAAAGTGGCTCCCATTACAGTTCTCTTCTTAGGGTTCGGGCAAATCCCCAAACCTAGGGTTACATATTCGGCTAAATATCAAACTGAATACAAACCCTCCATATGCGCCATAAAAGCCAGCCCATGGGCAAAAAAATGTGATACATGTGAAGTTATATAGGGTTCACATTCAGTTTGGCCAGGCTCATGGATTTGGCCGGATCCAGTGCGCAAATGAAGTTATACAGGGTTGTGACTCGGTTTGGATTCAGTTCAGTTAGGCTGATGGATTCTGGTGAATCCTGATAAAAGTAGCTCAGACTCTTCTGAATCCCAAACCGATTCCAGAATTTGGGGCATCCCTACTATAAAGCTACTCTCATACGCTGGCGTTATATAAATAAATGTTAGTAATAATAATTGTTCCTAAAAGCGTTCCAAAAAAGGCGATATATTGAGACGGTGGTGTAAAGTGTGGTTATTGGGACCCACAGCAAAACTATTTTAGGGCCCCTCTAAACGTATCAGTAGGTGCCCCCCCCCCCCCTTATACCTCCTAGGGCCACCCAACAGTCACAGGCTTCGCTTACTCAATATCCGGGAAACACTATATATAGAAAAGTCATTTTTACATTTACAGTTATGTCACACACTACAAGAAGCAAATATTTTTCAGCTGACGGAGAGCACGGACGGCCTTCGGATGTGAAATCTCTGAGGTGTGACGGTGCCCCATTTCCCAGGGTTAATATGGAAAGAAATTAGCCGGGTGCAGCGGCTGCGGTGAACACAGCGAGAGGAGCCCTCCACCTTTTGTTAACTCTGCGGCTGACAACTAAACAGCACAGGAGCTACAGAAGTTCAGGCTGTGACCTCTCACTCCCTACACGTCAAGCTTCATTAATTTTCATAGGGTTGAGCTACTGAGGCGTTAATGCTAACAGTGTGCCACAGCCTGCCGACTACAGCCGGCTATGTGGATAACAGCAAAGCACAGAACTTGCTATTTTGCTGGGCCCCCATCCATTCTCTCTTCTGCTAGGCTCTTTTTAAAGGACAAGTTAACCTCATGATGAACTTTTATGCTTCTCAACATATGGCGTGTGTAGGGTTGCCACCCGGCCGGTATTTTACTGGCCTAGCCGTTAAAACACCAGCCAAAGCCGGGGCCGGTATTACAAATTTATCGGCAATGTAGCTGCCGGTAAATTTGTAATTCCCCTTTGACGCCACGTCACGCCCCCTTTTGGCCCCGCCCCCTGCCGGCCGGCAAGAAAATTTTCCAAAGGTGGCAACCCTAGGCGTGTGGACTGGATGCCAGGGTCCCCTCCCACAGAACTATGCAACATTTTCCATGCTGTGGGCCCGATATTTGTCATTCTCTGTGTTTGAGGGGGTCAGACTATAATAAAATAATGATGTCATTAAAGGGGTCGGTCAGGGAAAACATCACTTTAAATCAGGGAAATGTACCCATTGAAATGCATTGTAAATTGCTGGGACCACAAAAAAATGTAAAATGGGGGAAAACTTTAAATCAATTTATTTAAAATTGAGGTTTCACTGTAAAGTTAAATAAACCAGCCCCAGAATAAATAGTCGAATATGTAATATAATAGAAAATGATCCCATTACATAGAGAATACTGGGCTGCAGAAGCTCCTGGTATAGGCAACCGAATTGGGCCACGTCAGCCACATAACTACAGAGGAAGCAGACCCTGCAGCTGCAGAAGGGCTCAGGAGGCATAGGCGGCCACATAAGGCCCTAATTAATCAGCATTTCATTCAGTAAATATTGGTTCTGGATATTTTGAGGGCCTTGAAGTTAATTTGCTGTGGGGCTCAGTAACATCTAGTTATGCCATTGGGTCACATCATGCGCATAATACTCAAGGGCCTCGGCACGCTCATTATCCGCATGGGAGTCACTCAATGTGTGGCTTAGCACTCCTCCAGTGCAGGAAACAATTTTGCCATGTTAAAGGACAAGGAAAGTGTAAAATAGAATAAGGGTAGAAATGGTGTATTTTGTATACTAAACATAAACATGAACTTACTGCACCACAAGCCTAATCAAACAAATGATTTATGCTTTCAAAGTTGGCCACAGGGGGCTGTCATCTTGTAACTTTGTTATACATCTTTGCAAGACGAAGACTATGCACATGCTCAGTGTGGCCTGGGCTGCTTAGGGATCTACAGGGAAACAAAGCTGCTTGAGTTCTATACGGCTGGGAAGTAAGGCGGGGGCTCCCCCTGCTGTTCATAAGTATGATTGTTTCCCTGCACAGCAGTTAGGGACCGTCTGACAATTCCTATCCACAGCATTATATGAAGGGGGGAATTTCACTACATACAGTCATGTTTCTTATAAAACGGTAGACACTTTTTAATTAAAGTATATTGGAGATAGATTTCTTTTTCATTAAAGAAAGTAAAAATGGGATTTTATTTTGTTGCCTTTACATGCCCTTTAAATGCAATTAAGGCAGGAAAAATGTAATTACAGTACCACTAAACAGAGTTTGTACTAATGACACAAGAAAGCAAGTCAAACACAGACATCATTAAACGTATACAGGAACCAACCGGGGGCCCCCAAGGGGCAAACGGACAGAAATCATACACAGACACTCTATAGTGGCCTTCCTATTGTTCCAATCCTTTGTGCAAAGAGCTGCTACTCCTCTTCTCTTATGACATTAAACCAAGAACTGGGCAAAACGGTGCTTTAAATCTGCCCAGTTCTCAAACCAACCAACATCCATAGCATATGTATATCAGTTAGGGATGCACCGAATCCACTAATTTGGATTCGACCGAACCCCCGAATCCTTCCAGAAAGATTTGGCCGAATACCGAACCGAATCCGAACCCTAATTTGCCTATGCAAATTATGGGTTGGAAGGGGAAAACATTTTTTACTTCCTTGTTTTGTGCCAAAAAGTCACGTGATTTTAGCTCCCTGGCCCTAATTTGCATATGCAAATTAGGATTCGGTTCGGCCAGGCAGAAGGATTCGGCCGAATCCGAATCCTGCTGATAAAGGCCGAATCCTGGCCGAATCCCGAACCGAATCCTGGATTCGGTGCATCCCTAATATCAGTACAGGTGTGGAATTACCCAGAATGCCGAAAACCGTCAAAACTGGATAGGTGGCAACCCTACTAGAGGCCCATGATAGATTGCCATACTGCACAAAACCATTCCTAAAAATGTACTTGAATCCTATATCACCCATGCAAAGCTCCAACCACAAACACAGTCAGAACAGCAGTCCATGTAACGTTCCGAGTTGAGAAAATATCCCCTGTATCATTTTGGAAATAGAATAAGAGAACGGCAGGTTATAACTTCCTGACAAGTCCCGCAATAAGCCGGCAAATAAATAAAAGCCTTCTCAATTTCCCAACTTCTAGATCATTTTCTCCGAGCACATCCCAGATCAATTTACATGGTGCTTTTTCTCCAACGAGCAATGTAATCATAAGTTCCAATTGACTTAGCCCATATTGGAGAGTGACCGAGCAAACGCTTGAAAATGCAATTACTGCAAACACAGCTCCGTTTGCTCCACTCAGGAGGAAATTTTCAAACATCATTTATGGCCATCAAATAATATTAGCAAAAGGCACACAATTCTATTTTCTCCTAAAAGCTACATTCTCTCCTTATCATTTAGTGCACGGTTTCTGAGCCTCAAACCGACCTTTATTCTGTTTAGAAGCTATACCCCAACCTCCAGCTATTCTTTATTCTGTGGATTTTTATATCAAAATAGCAACTCCGACTCAATAAAAAATCCTTTTATTGAGTCACAACGAGACTTTATTTGCTTCCCTGTGTCCTTAATAAAATCTGTTTCCATTCCATCTTTAATTATGTGTGGAAGAAATGGTGTATAGCGTGGCACAATGGCCCGATTGTCTGGAACTATGCAAATGTATCCATTTGGACAGAGAATCTCATTAGAAATGGAATTCTTACACTACCTTTTATCCCATGCATCTATTTCTCAGAATGGTCCCTAACAATATCCCACAAAGCTGACGAGTGAAGGCCTATAGAACTGCTTGGTTCAGCAGGTCGTAGCTTTCTCTGTTGTATTTGTCTCTAAGGATAAGAGAAGGCTAAATTACTGGGGGTACCAATTTGTTAGAAATACCCCCAGTGATTATAATTGCTAACCTCCAATCCTGGTCATTGGTCCTCTTTCTTGGAAAATACACCTGGGATTGCTGTTGTAGGACGCACCATGCCGCCATCTTGTTTCTGGTCTCTGAAATTGCTGTTGCATTGGGTTGATTGCATGCACAATATAGCAAAAGCCTAACCCCACTAAGAACTGTCCAGTTCAGTACCTTAAGACAGGGGTCCCCAAACTTTTTTACCCACGAGCCACAATCAAATGTAAAAAGAGTGGGGGAGCAACACAAGCACGCAAAAAGCTCCAGGGTGGTACCAAATAAGTGCTGTCATTGGCAATATGGAAGCCCCTATGTGGACTGGAAGTCTGAAGAAGGTTCTGTATGGCAGTACACCGTTTCTTTTTATAAAACCAAAACTTGCCTCCAAGCCTGGAATTCAAAAATAAGCATCTGCCTTGAGTCCACCGAGAGCAACATCTCTAGTGAATTGTTAGTCCAGTTCTACCCGTAGAAATCACTGGGAAGGGGGGCAGTTGCCTCAATTCTATGTCCATATCTCAGACCAGTCAAAAAAACAGAAAAATGGCAATACTATGCAGCACTGAGGCTGGCAGGGACCAGAAGCAAGATGGCGGTGCTCCCTACAATAGTATCCATCAAAGAGGAACACCAGCCTGGGATTGGAGATTAGAGATTATAATCCTTGGAGGGTGCCTAATAAACATGTGGTTAATCCTTTTCTTTTCTTTTAAGGATGCTTTTACCATTGTGTTTTCTATCCATTAATTGAATGTGTACTACATACCAGAACTGTGCAACACATAGTCGAGCTTTCAGTGATACTGGGACAACCTGTCCTGAGAAAGGCATTCCTAACTCCTGCATAAAATCAGTATTCCCTTTTAAAGTGTCATTACACTTGGAGCCCTCTTTCTGTCAGAAAATGATTTTTGTTGTAATCTGCTTTAAATCAGCAGAGGAATCTCTGCCATTTCTGCGATTTCCCACTTAACATAGCTTGAAGGAAACATTTTTTTCCTTCAAGCATTTATAAAGTATAACAAATGGGTAGAAATGTGATTCAAAATAAAGTCAAAGCATAGGAGAAATGCAATGATATTTCTTTATTGTTTCCACAGTTCAGAATTCGGATGCATATAAAAACAGAGGAGAAAAATGCTAATACTGGGAAGACTGATATTAAACTTTAACAAACCTGCCCAACCAACATGAAAGGCCTGTTTGATTCACAGGAGAAACAAACTGTTTTAGCACTTCACTGCTTAAGTGGCAAGATAATATAATCGGTGTACTAAGGCACACAAAAAGTAATGCTGCCTCCTGATTGGTAAACCTGTATCAATATTATTAATAAGGGAAGACTAAAAAAAGGAGAAAGAGGAGAAATGAAGGAAGGCAGGGTTGGACTGCATTTACTGGGGTCCACCATAAAACTTTAGACCTTATGCCTAATCTTAAAATTATTTTAATGCTGATCCTCACTCATCTTCTTGATTGTCCAACTTTCTTTTCTTTACATAATCTAATCTATCTTTATGTCAAATTTTCCTCTTCATTCCCATACAGAAATAGATAATGGTTGTGAAATAGGCCAAATGTTTTGGAGTAGGAGGGCCCACTAACACCTAGGCCCATCGAGAGGTTTCCTGGGATCCTGGTGGGCCAGTCTGACATTGAAGCAAGGGGCATACAAAAAAGGAAGCAAGATATGGATCAGCAAACTATGGAGAAAAGAAGGTATCTAAGGTGGAATGAACAAACTTAGAGATGAGGAAAGAAGTACGAAAAACAGACAGTAAGGATGGAAAGGAAGTCAACCAGAAAGGACAACAGGGTGGAGAAAAACTATGAATATGCATTTATTAAATCCACCTTGAGTTACACTTTCCTTATTTCTCACTGATGTTCAACCAATAGAGCATGGTGGGTGGTACTACTTTGAGTGGGCAAGCAGTGAAGGGTACCTACAGCCCAAAACCAAAAGCTGGCAGTAAATAGAACCCATTTCATAGAGTGACGATTCTATCACACAAATTAGATCCTCTCCCAAACTACAAAACTCCCTATTCCATTACAAGGTTTAGAGTGCACCCCTGGTTGGGTCCATCTGGGTCTGGGTTTGGGTTTACTGGACACTGATAATGTTGGAAAGTCACAAGGGTCTGTACGAGGTTGGCAGTATGATTGGACCTATGTTTTCAGAAAGAAATCAAATATTCATTCTCAGGGGGTGAGAGGGGGGTTGATAACTGCTATAGGTACTACTGATGGTCAGTGGCTATACTACTGGAGATTGCGATCACACCATGGCCCTCACCCCCTCAGGGCTCGTCATAGCCTCATGTATGGGCAAATATATAAAGAAGATTTTGTCTAGGGGGGTGGGCGGCTTCACATTCTGCACCCAGGCCCCGTAAGCGCTGGTTTCTTTAATGCTGCTGGTGTACAGCAACAACATGAATTGGTCAAGTCAAAAAGTCTGGAAAACCTCTTCTCCAGGTTCCAACAAGTGGGGTCATAAAAAGTGTTAATGCGATCTTACATCTTCAGCTTATTGCTGGGTCTCAAATGCAATTAGACCATTGCCAGGTATGCCCTTCTATTTTAAAAATCAAATATAAGGGTTCAAGTTATTATAGACTTTAATACTTGCAGATAACACGTTGATGACAAGCGTGATGTATGAGCCACATCTCCTCATAGAAAGCATGGTTGAGAGTCATAGAAGGAAGGCAGTGGTTTAATTACTTGGAATGTCTCTTGCTTAATCACACCAACTGCAAAGTGACATTCTTTTTTCCACTACGGTATTTTACATGTAATAAATCTCTTCTGGATTTTGTTCTCCTCATCCTACCACCCCACAGCTCTAAGTGCTCATGAGCTTAAACTTCCACAGAACCGGCATTAAAATGGTCAAGAACTTGTATATATGAAAGGCATATTTGGGGAGGGGGTGTGATGGTTTTTATGTATATAAGCGTGGCATAATTTACTCCCTGCTGAAACTATATAAAGGAATTATTTACTCCCTACTGAAAAATATAAGGATATTAGAAGTCAATAAGGAGTTCCATCATGATCGTGTCTGCAGGTATTCTCTTATACTCTGATATTTTATTAGGAATCTTAAATTATGCAGGTTTAAAATGCCCAATTTCTTGAAGTACAGCTACACAAAATTAGAAACAGAGGAAGCCAGGTCAGGTAGCTGGGTGCATTAGTATCGAGAAAGCCCGCTGACCCACACCTTAACAACCCCACTTTTCCAACCTATACCCAGCCTGACCCAGAGAGCCAAAATTCCTTATATACTGGCACCCACCCTGAACCACCTTTAATGTCCCTAGAGGAGATGGGGCAAGTATATAAGAGAGTGACAGCATATATTGATGACCCAACAAAAAAAGTCAATCACTGGCATGAAACCCTGAACCCATTCAACCCTTGGGATTTAGGCTGGACTGCATTTATAGAGGAAAAAGATGGCAATCCAGTTTTCAATGTCTCTTAAACTGTCCATACAAAGTAAGATCTGCCTGACCCAGAGAGCCATCATTCTTTATATACTGGCACCTACCCTGAACCATCTTTGATGTTACCAGAGGGAATTGGGCAAGGGCAAGTATATAAGAGAGTGATGGTGTAAAAGAAAGTGGCACCAAAGAAAGTAAATTGTTGGCCTGAACCCCTTCAAACTTTGGGTTTTAGGCTGGCATGCATCTATAGAGGAAACAGACAGCAATCCAGCTTTCAATGCCTCTTAAACTGGACACACAAAGAAAGATCTGCTCATCTGACAAGGTTACTAAACAAGCAGATCTTTGGTCAATTTGCCAAATAAGGACCCTGAGCCATGACCAGATCATACTGTGGGTCTAAGGAGAACCCTTGGGAGAAAACCACATCAATGCAGCAATGTGGGTCCCTGTCCACCAGGGTTGCTATTGGATTTTCAACCAAATGTCAGTAGGGCTTACTGTCAAGAACGCACCATACGCTTGATTGGCAACTTGGTTTGGAGGGGCTGAGTTGCCAACTTTTGCTGGCCCATGTATAGCTATCTTTATTTAACTGGGATTTATATCGGGATAAAACCAGGACAATTATGACACCCTGATGTGGTTTTTAAATTGCTCCTAGTATCCCTTTAAAAAAAATCCCAATGACCCACATATAACATCATATAAAGGTGACCAATAGGTTAACTATGCTAAACTGCAAGATTCCATGGGCAGGTTCCTACATGTTCCATTATACTGCCTGATCTCATATTATATATAGCACATAGTGCGTACAGGGCTAAAATAACATGAAAATTAAGAGAAAGGCATCAAAGCATTAAACTACAAGAACCAGTTAAATTCATGTAATGGAGCTCAGCCAGGAAGCCAGTAATCACCCTGCTGCCAAGACGAGGCAGAGCTTTTGAGAGAATTGAGCTGCTAGAAGATCATTTATTGGGTACAAACATGTTCCTGAGCTTTCGGGTCACAGAGGCTACAGATCAAATGAAAACAATTATTTAAACGAACTGTGTTTAAAGCATTTAACAATTGCCAAGGTCAAGTGACTCGGCAGTTACAAGACCCGAGGGGCATGTTCATATCAAAACAATGCAAATAAATTATCTCGCCAGACCTTTCCAGTCACTAAGTGACCACAGAGGTCATTCTGCGTACGCTCTGGAAACTGTTATGCAAAACCAATATAGATTATTTATCAGGACCGGAGAACAAGCCACATCGAGCTAAATGCCAGCTGGCTAAAATTAACTGAAAAAAAAGGTACAACCTAAAAGAGAGTGAAAATAGGCACTCGTGGTCCAAACGATTTAGCAGTGGAGTTGCAGGAAATATATACATAATCAAGGTCATTAGGGTGAAGGCAAAGGAAAAGGTTCCTTGCTTCTTAATAAGGGCATACAGTAATGCACAAGCATAGCCATTCAATAAGTCAGAAAGACTGTCCTTAGCCGGCCAAAGCAGAGAAGATTCCATTGGTCCCATGGAATGGTTAGGCCCTTGTAGGGCTCTGCATTAATAGATTAAAACAGTGCGGGAAGCTCAGTAACAACTCAATTGTCCCAGGAAAAATGGCTCCAGTAATGCTTTATATACAGCTATATATATATATATATATATATATATATATATATATATACAATCCTCCATGGAGCCGGCACTCACGTTAAAGTTATCAGATATGCCTGGGTGCAGTATCAAAATCTCCGTATTCATATCAACAAGGGGGCCGAAACGTCAGCCTTTTAATAAACCATTTTTTCTTTTTTAAGACTTGAGAGTGCGGATCCCTTTCGTTGATATATATATATATATATATATATATATATTCGTACCATACATATTTGCAGTTCATCAGTTCACCATAATTAAAAATATTATCTGTCCATTCACCATGTCAACCAAAGTTGACTTGATCATTGAGGCTCTGGGCATTAAAGAATGGAACAATACAAAGGGGGCCATACCATACAGTATCTATTGCCAATCACTCAGACAGGATCTTCCCATGGCCACCTTTACCCAACACACCTGGGCTGTGAATGGACATAATGATTATACTTCAACCCTGCAAGGTCTGTTTAACCCTGTTTATTGTGCCACTAAAGATAACTTTGAAGGGGGTGACTTCATGACCTAGAGCCATAGAGCCAGCCCTAGAGTCCACTCAGACCCAACTTTCAGATAGGGTTTATTTCTCCTTTAATATGAGCATAAATAACTGGTTGGAACACTTCTCCTAGCCAACTAGGTTTCTTTAATATGTACTTTTGGCATTCCTATGCGTGCAATTATACTGTGTGCATTATTTATAGTCTTGTTATCTTCAAGGACAGCTAAATGCAAAAATATATTTGTTATGTCTAAAGTGGAACAGCGTATTGGTAAACCTTATATTTTCCCACGAGTCAGGAATTGAGCTAGCATTTGTTGCCCATGCTACAGACTTAAAACCTTACATGTCAACTGAATGTTGCAAAGAAATGTTCCATTGTCCAATGATACCATCAGACCCGACCAATTATATCAGAGATGTTACAACAACTGCAACTGTATTATGGGTATTTGTTCATAGATTTTCATAGATAGTCAAATGTATTTGTTGTTTCTGTCAAATGTGTTTGTTGTTTTTGACAAGACTTAATTTTTGCCCTGATGAGAAGGAAGAACAGAGCAAGGAGGAAATTCCTGTAGGACATGTTGGTCGGGAACTCATGGCACACCATCACATCTAGTTCTAGAAAGTTCATTGAGATAGGCTGTTTGTTAACAGCTAATAGTTGGGTTCAAAAGTGCATACTCATCAGTAACAATGTATCTTCTCAACAAATAATGAGCATCACTGACAAGGTCCAGCCATCTACAGACTCCAGAGTAGGGTATCACTCAAGCAACAGTAAGATAAGTGTATGTACCCTCGCTATTCCTAATGCTATCTAGCCACAGGTTTCCTAACTAGAGTAGCATACGCCAAGATGGCTCCTACAGAACAAGTGTTCAGAATGAGACCTTAAATGGCCATAATGGATACTTAGCTTGGGTTCCACATGAAGCAAGATGCATTTTAGTACACAAACTCTGGCAATTCATCATGTTCTATCCAAAAGTTTCCAAACTAGAGTATATTACACCTAGAGGGCTCTAATGAAGACTATACCTGCAGATCCATTGCTGAGAATGTAACCTTAAATGGCCATGTAGGAGGAGCCACAGGAAGTGAGGTACATTGAGGTGAACAAACTCTAGGAATGCCTCATGTTCTATCTACAGGTTTGTAAATGAAATTATCTTGCACCAAGACAGGTATAAATGAGACTGTACCTATAGAGCCAGCAGTGAGAATGAGACCTTACATGGCCATATTGGATACTTAACTGAGAATCCAAGACTTGACTTGACCACAAACCTGAGGGGGGGGGCAAAAACACCTATCCAATGGTGCCGCCCACATAACAAGTAGTCAGACTGCACAGAAAGCGAGAGAGAGGGGCAGTTCTCATTTTGTATGCCTGAAGTATAGCATATGTACGGTCCTGGATACTAGTGGTTTACTAGTAGTTTACTGGGTTTTGTAGCTTTATGCAAGTGTTTTCATTCCCCAGAAGACTGACTTTAGACTCTCAAGTGTCCTGTTCAGTTAAAAAGTCACACAAAAATCTACAGAGATCTCAGTAAGAATTGTGTATTAATATAATTTAAAACAATAGGACCAACATTAAATTCTTTTTAACCCCCCCTACCCCAGTACTTCATCTTAACTCAACTTTAATTGTAAATCCATCCCAGAGTAACCATAGAAACTGTAAAAGGACCATGGAAACAAAGCAGTGTCAAGTGTCTACATTCAATTACATGACAATAAGTAGACATGGCCGGAGAAGGTTAATTGGGGTCAGTAGGCAGCAAAACAAGCCTTACCCAGCCAGTCATTAAACTTCTTAACCTCAGATGGAAGGCCCAGCTCAGTGAAATCGCCCGTGTGAAGAAGGATGTCCCCATACGGCATCTGGATGCCATCTGTCCTGGAGTGGGTGTCGGATACGCAGACAAACCGCGTGTGGCCGGCTGGTTTGGGGGTGTCATATGGGATAGAGTCTACCCTGCAGAGACGATAATGAAGTGATTGTTACAACTCCGACACGTGGCCAAAGTACAAAGACAAAACATTAGAGATAAAAAGAATAAAGGGTGAACATAACTAAATACACAGAAATACAGAGGGTGCATTTATTTGTAGAAGGATATTAAAAAAAATTATATTTTCCAAATAAAGGAAAGAAATCCAAATAATGATTTTTTTAAAATAATTTCCTTTTTCTCTGTAATAAAACAGTAGCTTGTACATAATCGATACCAACATATAATTAATCCTTATTGAAAGCAGAACCAGCTCAACGTTTTATTAAAAGTTTTCATGATTTTCTAGTAGATTTAAGGTATGAGATCCGTTATCCAGAAAGCCCCAGGTCCTGAGCATTCGGAATGATAGGTCCCAAACCTGTACCACTACTATAAATATGTGCCATTTCTCATGTGACACTTGGGAAAGCCTGAGGGTGAACACTGCAGATACATTTTATATCCATGCACAACACCATAGAAGTGATGCACCAAAGAAAAAGACTAGGTTTTCTTTATATATTATAATATAATATGATAGATGCCTTAAATTCAGTACATTGCAGAAATATACTCCTTATTTGTACCCTGGGAGAAGCAGTTTCATTAACCACCAAAACAGAACAACCAGTACCGTCTTAGTATTTACACAGCAACAGTTACACAAGAGTGAGCATCACATTTCATAGTTCATGTTCATGCAGCACAGAAAGGAAGTAAAGGAAGAAATAAACATAGAAACATCAATCATGTTTTACGGGGTTCGAAACCCCCCCCCCCCCAATAGTTTAATATGTTGGGTTACCCTTTGTTATGATGTACGAGGGCCACAAATGAGCAAATGGTGGATTGAACTTGGGTAGAACTGCTGTTGGTCCTAGAGTTACCCTCCAAGACAGTCCTGCTTTATACAGTACGCCCAGCTAAATCCACTAGCTCTAAGCTCTTCCGTGGCTCACTTATATGTAGAAGGCCTGGATACTGAGCTCATTCCTCTACTGCTCATCAGTGGACAGTGCTCAAAGTCCACTCACGTTCTGCAGATCAACCAATTGTCGTTGTCAGAAGGTGAGGAGACTTGAGCACTGTCCACAAATGATTATCCTTGTCAAAATCTGAGGGCCACAAATGAGCAAATGGTGGATTGAACTTGGGTAGAACTGATGTTGAAAATGTGCCCTGTGTGGTTACCCTCCAAGACAGTCTGCTGCATATATACACCTAGATCCACACCTGTCAAGTTCATCTGTGTGACCCAATTATATGTAGAAAGCGTGGATACTGGGCCCATTCTACTGCTCATTGCTGAATAGTCATGTTCTGCAGATCAACCAATAGTTGTGTTGGAAAGTGAGGAGACTTGAGCACTGTCCACCAATGAGCAGTTCATGAACATTAACATAATTATCACAACAGTAACTGGTTGGAACTCCACTGTGTGGAACTGCTGGTCTAGCATGACCCATCCACATATACCTTCACACATAGATCATTCATATCCAGAAAACCTTATTTCCTAAGGGTATTTCCAACACAAGAAAGTTCATAGCAGTTGGCCACATTTACAATTAAAAAGAGAAAAAAGAAACCTTGTTTATGAATATATAGTTATATATACATATATGAACAATGTTTCTTTTCTTATCTCTTTTTAATTGTAAATCAAATTAATATTCCTTGTATGTCTGAATAGTTTGGGAATCAGTTTAAGTGAGAGGAGTTGGTGTTGTCTTTGTTGATTAAAAACAGTTAGCTACATCATCAGATATGGGGTACAGTCAGGCGCCTATATGTTTGATATACGTAAGTAGTGGGGAAACACCCAGCAGAATATTTCCCTTTGGATAAAGCATAGGTACTGATGTAGAGAAACACAATGAAGAACTTCATAAGACTGACATGAAAGAAACTCCTAAAGGAACCTGCATGGCATATTCCACTGCTATACACCAGCTTATATAATATATATCATCACAGTTTACACTTTATCTGATTAAAGTAAATATCCTTCAACTTTGCCCTCAGCTTCTGAAATATCAGCCTGTTTACCCCTGAGACCTGCTAACTGTAAAGGTCACCTGGTTCTCCATGAACTAACTACTTCTCCTCAATGTGTCATCAGTTTCTCCCAAACACCTTCCTAATCAGCACAAAAAGCTCTCCTAACGAACAGCTATTTTTTCACATATGCCATACTTTACTTCTCATAGGCTCTTGGTGGGTTTGGGAGTAAAGGAATCTTCTGGTGTGAAAAATAGGGGACATGTTGAGAAGATCTGGCTAGAATGGCCCGGCAAATTGGAATTTTTTGGAAGCAACCTTGATTTCTTAAAGTTTAAACAATCCTGTAACCCTGGTGTGACATGAGACTGGCCAGTTATAGATCCTGAAAACATTAAAGCTTTCTAGCAGAGTAAAGCCAGTAATTTGGCCAACTGGAGGCACCATCCATAGATGATACATATTTAATTGACCTTGGTGGACCAAGCTGAATGGCAGTTATAAAAATTTAATAACACTAATATGCAGGCACATTAGACTTCTTATTAACTGATCAATATCTGGCCGAAAGTCGGCCAGATCTGAATTGGGCAAGTTAAAAAATCCAGTCGGATTGCGGAAGCATCTGTCCGTTCCGACTGCCCGTATCTCCACCATTACTGATCCCATCTCCACCATTTCTGATCCCATCTCCCCCATTTCGGGGAGAGGTCCGCTCGTTTGGCGACATCGCCCTGTTTATGGCCAGCTTTAGTCTTTGGGCCTGTCTGCTTGCTATACACTATAAAAATGGGACTATGCAATCTATACAGTCTATTTCTATAACAATATTGTTTCTAAAGCTCCCCATAGACACAACAATCTTTCCCTGCCGAACGACCGATCTTAGGGAAGTCCGACCAATCTGTCAAATTATCGTGTGGTTAGTGGGATACAAACGATCGTACATCTTACGATTTTTTGTCCGACATTGGTCTGAAGATTGATCGGCCAGGTTAGAAAATCTTTATCGGTCCCCATGCAATCTACCTATGTTTGCAGGGCCAAGCAGGCAGCAACCCTTCAGTTTTGCTGGCAATATCGCCTGAAATGGTCTTTTTAGTTGATGGACACATCGGACATTTAAACGATCGTTTTGAGACAATCGTGGTCTCACGATAACCATTGGATCTTTCAAAAATCTTTACGTCTATGGCCAGCTTAAGACGAGCAAAGATTTTTCACTGTTGGAGTACTTAAAGCTAAAGACAGGGACCCCATAGGATAGTGGTTAATACACTATTTCAATTCAAGACCCCTTTGGTCATGGTGTCCTTAGCTCCTAAAAAGTTTACAGATTTAGGAAAGTGTAAACAGTTCTAAAAATATCTTAGAGGACAAATCATTTTTCCCAATCTCATCATAACTTACCTCAAGCTGGTGCATGAAAAAGAGCATTTAGGACAGTGGTCCTCAAACTTGGCCCTCCAGCTGTTAAGGAACTACAAGTCCCACAATGCAATGATGGAGTCTGACAGCCACAGTCAGGCAAATGCATTGTGGGACTTGTAGTTCCTTAACAGCTGGAGGGCCAAGTTTGAGGACCACTGATTTAGGAACTCATCCTAACAGGCCTTCAACCTGAGCCTCCCTGACACTTCTTTTAGCCCACAGTTTGGGGACCATAGCTCTAGGAGATGGCATTGGGTACAAAAATGCACCAGTATTTGTATAAAAATACCACTATTTTATGAGTTATAGAGGAAAATATTTTCTACAGTCAATATCTATTGTAAGAAACTACTTTGCAGGCTCTTCATGTGCATTTTAAGGATATAAGAAGTGACCAAAGGAAAACTAAAGCCTAAAAATGAACATGGCTTGAAAAGCTTTATTTTATGTACCGAACTTACTGTACCAGCCCAGAGTCACAGCAGATTTAACAGATATGATCCAAATTTGTCCATGGGAGCTCACCATCTTGGATCTCGCAACACTATCTTTTGCGGGTTAGTGACCCTGCATATGCCCAATGTTCTCTGGGCTGCTGTTGAGAATCCAAGTTTAGGGTTTGCTTTTAGAAATTGTAGTGTCATCTGCCATAGAAGCTAAACTCAAAGATCCGACCGTTTGACGACATCGCCAAACAAGTGGATCTTTCCCCAATGTGCCACTAACTGCAGGGCTAAATCAGGGGTAATGCAAACGTTTGGCCCATTTGGCTGAATGATTGGATTACAAAGAGGGCAATGGGCTCCCGTCGGAAGCCCCGCCTAAACCAGCAATATCGGCAGATTTATCTGCCTGTGTATAGCCACCTTTAAAGCAGAATGCACTGGTTTCTGAGTTTCTATGTAGTATGAATCTGAATTAATTACGTATCAGCTTTGTATATATACAGTGGTGTGAAAAACTATTTGCCCCCTTCCTGATTTCTTATTCTTTTG
>CM044437.1:11700687-11722700 GCA_024363595.1 Xenopus borealis | reverse complement strand
GGGGGGGGGGGGCCTAAGCTCAGGGAGGTGACAGCAGTCCAAAAAGAAGACAAGGGGCTACTAAGGGTATCTTTAGAGTGTGGTAGGTATTGTTGCCATGCAATGCAAAGTCCTTTCTCTCTCTAAATCTTATATGAACGATTAGGTAAAAGCTTCTTTTACCATACGGAGTGCTGGGGGATTACGTAGCATTACGGACCCTTCTGGTATTTAGTGGATTACAACAACCCTGCATGAACACAGAGTAGGGATGTCAAATAGCTCATTGTTCTTATGATATGGAGTCGTCCAGTTCAGCTCTTGGGCTAGCTGAGCCTGCTGGGTGTTTAGGCTGAGAAACCACTGAGGGGCCTGAGCGTAGATTCATGATCTAGATCAAGCAGCTGCAAAACGAAGGCATTTCCCAAGGCACTGCAGTCGTTCTCGCACAGACTGGGTTCAGAGTAATCCTCAGGTATTAAATCTGATCTGTCTAAACCGCAAGCAGGGAGCAGCCCTCACTGTCTGCAATGCAATCTCAGCCCTCCCATCAAGACAAAGGATCAGGAGGCCATGCCTACTGAAGGAACCTCCGCACGTTACTTACAAGCCATGGCCTAATACAGATATTCAACTCAAACTGTAAACGGAATTTTTTCATCTACATTTTCCAATCATTATTAAAAATTTCAAAGCGAGCTGCCATGATCATAGAAAAGGCATTAGAAATTCTGGGAACAGTAGGCCAAAAACATCTGAAGATAAATATATATACAGGTATGGGACCTGTTATACAGAAAGCTCAGGTCCTAGTGTTTTCTGGATTGTACACTGATTTGTATCACCTGAAAATGTATAGATCAGACTGAAATTGTTATGAACGTGAACCTAAACTGCATTGGATGTTTAATAAAAACACATGTAAAGGAATCAGTAACATAACAACGATGGGCTGGGTCCCCCTGCAAAAAAAAAAAAAAAAAAATAGGAGGGGCCGACCTCATAGCCCACCCTCCTGACGGGTCACGTCCTCCACTACTAGTGATGGGCGAATCTACCCAGTTTCGCTAAACAAGTTGCGGCACGTTTTTGACGCATCATGTCAAAAACGACTCGCGACTCGTTTTTTTCGGAAAATTTTCGCCAGCCGAAAAATTTCGCTGGCGTTTCGCGAATTGCAGGAATTCGCCCATCACTATCAGCTACCACTGGTGTAAGTAAGAGGGGCTGAGATGGGAATTTCTTCCTATAGAGAAAGCAGACCCTGAAGACTAGGTCTCCCTTGTCCTCCAGACTCCCACGTGACCATGGGGTCTGCTTCCTCTATAGTTATGTCACTGTAAATAATCAAAAATAATAATACACTTAAATTATAATATTTGTTAAAGGAGAACTAAACCCTAAAAATGAATATGGCTAAAAATGCCATGTTTTATATAGTGAACTTATTGCACCAGGCTAAAGTCTCAGCTTGTCAATAGCAGCAATGATCCAGGACTTGAAACTTGTCACAGGGGGTCACCATCTTGGAAAGTGTCTGTGACACTCACATGCTCAGTGGGCTCTGAGCAGCTGTTGAGAAGCTAAGCTTAGGGGTCGTCACTAATTATCCAGCAGAAAATGAGGTTCCCTGGCTGTAATACAAGCTGATGCTACAGGGCTGATTATTAAATTCTGATGCTAATTGCACTGGTTTCTGTGCTGCCATGTAGTAATTATCTGTATTAATGACTAATCAGCCTTATATTGTGACTATATTTCTATGACACTATCAGGTGTATATTGTGAGTGAGTCCCTAAGCTCAGTAAGTGACAGCAGCACAGAGCATGTGAATCAGTAGAAAAGAAGATGGGGAGCTACTGGGGCATCTACTGGGGAGACACAGATCTTTACTGCTAAAGGGCTGTGGTTGCTTTGGGCTGGTACACAAGCCAATCTGGCTTCTTTAGTTAAACTTTAGTTCTCCTTTAATGGAAAATTCAACCTGTTGGCAAAAAAAGACCCACCTTCCCCCAGCCTAATTTGCCCTTAACTTTTAACTAACCCTTCCTGCCCATATTCTGTCCTCTGGGTTCATGGGCACCGTCTTCTTTCTCCGTCAATCTTCAGAAGGAGAGCAGTGTTTCTGGTGCATGAGCAGTAGTTCGGGACAGAAAAAAATTCTCCAACTGCCCATGCGCCGAATCTCCCCTCTGCTTCCGAAGATTGATGAAGAAAGAAGATGGCACCCGTGAACCCCGAGAGCAGAAAATGCGAAAAGTGAAAAGTTTGGGCTATTTCCCAGGGGGTCAATTAGACTGGGGGGAAGGGGGAGGGTGGTCTATGTGGGATGGGGGTTACGGGTTTTTTTCCAAACAGGTTGAATTACACTTTAATGGTGTAGTTTAGGTTAACCAACACATTTTTCTAGCTGCAAATAATCCAACAACACGTTGCACATTGCAAACTCATGCTGGACTCGTCCAACTGGAGCTGGTGAAATCTGCCAGTGACTCTCATTACGAGTGTACTTGTAGTTAGGTTGCAAAACTCACAAATTTAACCAGCAATAAGAAAGAAAAAGATTACCTGTAAAATATTTTACACCTATGGTATTTTTTTTTTTAATAATAATAATGCCAGTTCCCTTTAAATATCAATGTTATTAGAGCTGCCAAACACAGTACTCTGAAAATGTACTCGTTTGAACTCCCTGTACCGCCAGTGTAACTACTGGCACGGCGTGTGCATATTCAACCGCTGCCTTGGATCATTGGTTGCAAGCTCGATAATTGAGCTGAAATAAAAATGTTTAAAATTTAACAAGAAGCAGAGCACTGGCCTGACCTGTTTGTAGAACAAGTGTGCTGCGTGGGATTGAACTAATTGATGCACTCACCTCAGCAGGTTGGATCTACCTAGAAATGCCACCAACTAATGGGGGGCAAGCAATAGACATCCAGCTAATACTGCTCCAAGTAATATTTATATAGTGGCAATAGCTGGGTTTAATTCACACATAATATACATACAATTATATTAGTCTAGCTGGGAACCTATAGACATCCATGCAAAATAATTCAAGCAGTTTATATATACAAAAATAATTATATTTTTCTAGGGATGCACTGAATCCAATATTTTGGATTCCGAACCAAATCCTAATTTGCATATGCAAATCAACCATGGGAAAGGGACAATATTTTTACCACCTTGTTTTGTAACAAAAAGTCATGTGGTTTCCCTCCCTGCCCCTAATTTGCATATGCAAATTAGGATTCAGATTTGGTTCAGCCGGGAAGAAGGATTCAGCTAAATCCGAATCCTGCTGAAAAAGACCAAATCCTGGCTGGATCCCAAACCGAATCCTGGATTCGGTGCATATTTTTCATTTTTGGGTGGATTTCCCCTTTAACACAGAATGTTGCCACCATTAAAGACCATTAGCTCTACTTCCCAACTCAGCACAAACATAAAATAAAGTTTAGTATATAGTGTTTTTTACTTGGCCCGCAGAAAAGCAATATTCTGAATGTTCTGCAGGAGATCAATGGAGTTTTAAAATTTCACAAAGATGGAAAAAAAGACTGCAAGTATATTAGTGCAGTGGGGTAATAAATCACTTTGGAAAACTATTTCTGGCAATTCACTCTATTTGGGTTTTTTTGTAATTGCAAAATGCAAGGTACAGTTTTAATGAGATGAAGCTTTTATTACATTTTTGTTTTCAGGCTAGCTCTCTAAAAATTGTAACTGTCCATCAAAAAAAAAAAAAACAACTCCGACACAAAGCCTGCATGTAGAGAGAGAGACTGTTGAAAGGGAACTAATGATATCTTTTTAAACACTCTTATTTCCATGATATGAAAAGTTTATTGAATTTTGTGAGAATGTTAAAGGAGAACTAAACCCCCAAGAATAAGAAAATCCCCTACCTACTGCTCTAGGAGGTCCCCCCTCCCTGCTTCCCCCCCCCCCGCATAGTTAGTTACACCTGAAATTGCCCCTAAGAGTTTGCTCATGTATTGGTACAGAGTAAGCAGAGCTCATGGGCACCATCTTTCGGATCTCAGGTCCTCTTCCTTTCAGCAATTTCAGACACTTTTGGCGCATGCGCAGTTGCTATGAAGCAGAAGACTGCCCCAACTGCGCATGCACGCAACTACGGCACCCACTTGCGGAAGAAGACCAGAGATCCAGAAGATGGCGGCCATGAGCTCTGCTTACTCTGTACCAATACATGAGCAAACTCTTAGGGGCAATTTCAGGTGTAACTAACTATGCGGGGGGGGGGGGGAAGCAGGGAGGGGGGACCTCCTAGAGCAGTAGGTGCTTACTCTGCACAGATACGTGAGCAAACTCTTGAGGGCAATTGCAGGGGTAACTAACTATTTGGGGGGGATGCAAGGAAGGGGGACTTGCTACGGTAGTAGTTAGGGGATTTTCTTATGGGGGGTTTAGTTCTCCTTTAACATTCTCACAAAAAATAATTAAAAGCTTCATATAATGAAAAGTGTATTGAAATATAACTAATTATTTTTCTCTTAACAGTCTCTCTCTCTCTCTCTACATGCAGGCTTTGTGTCGAAGTTGTTTTTTCTGTTGGACAGTTACAATTATTACATCACTGGTCTGCACTCCCTTTGCAACAAACACATTGTCCACCATCTCTACATAAACTCCAATCTGACTTCCTTCTAAGAGTTCCCCCACCCCCACTTACTAAGATGCCTTCTACTGAAGTGTTTACCACTAAACTTAGATTTACTACAAAATTTAGACCAGGGGTCCCCAAAAGCCATGGGATCCAGTCTCTAATTCACCTGTATTTTACAACATGTTCCCATGATTTCATGATCAGCTCCACCCACCCGCCCACCACCACCACCCTCCTCCTTACATACCAGTCTACTTACATGTGAACATGTGGCGGTTGGAACCTGCTTTGGTTAATGTTGTAGTGTGTAAACGCCTGGGTGGGATTGGAACTGTATTCATCCACAGTTACAGTGACTTTTCCTTGAGACGGAATTCCATGAGCCATGCTTCCTTTTCATAGACATGAGCAATTCACAGAGTACAGGAACCAGTGAGAGAGGCCAGCATGGTGCGCCCAACGGCCGCTAAATACAGGACTTCACTACATTAACACCGTATACATCTGAAAGAGTGAAAGAAAAAAAAATAAGTTGTCAATATTTTTATTCTCAGCGTGCTGCCAAAGTAAAAAAGATCAATTTATAGATCCCTCATTCATTTATTTCTCTATGACCTACAGTGTTTGGGACCTGCCATATAGTTTGCCTTTGACCAGAGCTGTTCAATACAGCGGGTCAATTGATTTGGGGGCCCAGGTTTTAAAAAAATTATGGTATCATCCACAGAAGTCAACAAAGTATGTTAGCAGTCTGGGGGCCATAAAGAAATTCTTACGGGGTCATTGAGATACTGGGAAATAAACTCGTTATGACTTGTACACAACTTGTATACAAGGATTCCAGAATATTCCCAATTACAGGAAGGCCATTTCCCATAGAGGAGAAGCCCATGGGGGAAAAAAACAGAGAAGAAATAACAGACTTTCTAGTACAAATGAGGGACTGAGGGTTGAGCTGTCACAAGAGGGACTGTCGCTCTAAAAACGGGACAGTTGGGAGGTATGTATACTTGTTAAAGGGATACTGTCATGGGAAAACATGCATTTTTAAAAATTCATCAGTTAAAAATGCTGCTCCAGTAGATTTCTGCACTGAAATCCATTTCTTAAAAGAGCAAACAGATTTTTTTATATTCAGTTTTTAAATTTGACATGGAGCTAGACATTTTGTCAGTTTCCCAGCTGCCTCTGGCCATGTGACTTGTGCCAGCACTTTAGGAGGGAACTGCTTTCTGGCAGGCTGTTGTTTTTCCTTCTCAATGTAACTGAATAAAACACAGTGGGACATGGGTTTTTACTATTGAGTGCTGTTCTTACCAGGCAGATGCTATCTTGTGTTAGGGAGCTATTATCTGGTTACTTTCCCATTGTTCTGTTGTTAGGCTGCTGGGGGGGGGAGGGGATTTCACTCAAACTTGCAGTAGAGCAGTAAAGAGTGACTGAAGTTTATCAGAGCACCAGTCACATGACTTGGGGCAGCTGGGAAATTGACAATATGTCTAGCCCCATGTCAGATTTCAAAATGAAATATAAAAAAATCTGTTTGTTCTTTTGAAAAATGGATTTCAGTGCAGAATTCTGCTGGAGCAGCACTATTAACTAATGCGTTTTGAAAATGACAGTATCCCTTTAAGGCCTACAAGCTAGGCGTACTGAATTCACCGAATGTGCCATAGAGGACACACCAGCCCTAGAAAGCACACTGCGTTGTCTCTTTAAAACTAAAATATAAGCAGAATCTCTGAACGCCCTGACACTTTAATTATATTTTTAGCAACAAAAAGGCCAGTTCCCTCCGCAGTCTGCACAATGATTATTTATAACAGTCCAGAGTGAGCCATGTGCATTTAGCATTCATCTTCGGGGGGGGGGGGGAAAACCCTGCCTGGCTCTAATTACAGATATTGAGACATAAAAGGTAAAGCCCAATTGCCATCGTTTCAATTACGAGTTGCGCAAAAGGTCAAGCGACTCCTTTCATACGCGCGCCGCCCTTGTGTGAGCCGGGTAATAATCAGAGTGATGAGATTCATAAAGTCAATTACTTTGGGTTCCGCGTTTTGATGGGCCAATTGTCAGCTCGATACAAGAGGAATACATGGCAATGCCGCGCAGAAAACAAATATCCACAAAAACCATAATGTATTATAGTAGCCCAAATATGCCTTCCACTGCCCTCTGTGAGAGTTCCCTAAAGCAGGCCATAGACACAAAGATTTGATCATACGAATCAAAGATTCGTACGATTTTTGTGCCGTGTGTAAAGTGGCCCGGCCTTTTTTCGTGAGATGTATGGGGCCAGTGTATGGGGCCCTCTGATGGCTTTACCGATCGATATCTGGGCGAAAGTCGGATTGCGGCCGCATCTGTTCGTTGATGTGGTCCCGCGATCCGACCACTCGTATTTTTTCTATTGTGATCACCACGATATCACCCACCAAAAGGTTGGCATACCGGGAAGAGATCCGCTTGTTTGGCGACATCGCCAAAGCTGATCTCTCCATGTATGGCCACCTTTAGAAAATTTCCATTGGCTGCCGATAATATCTCTGCATGTATTGCTGATCTGATGATTATCAGTGGGAGACTTATCAACTTTGTCGGACATAAAATTTTGCACAATTGCGAGGGGGCAGAACATCTTCTGACCTGTTCTTTAACTACTTTATTTGATCTGAATGGTTAGTGGCAGTTTGGGAGATGGCACTAAACGATAGTTTGTCTGATATGAAGGTAAATCTGCACGTCTATGGCCAACTTAAGGATAACATTTGTACAACCAGAAGCTGCTGCTGTCCTCTTATTGGGAGGCTAATGCAAAACACTATATTTACATTTAGGATGCATTTAAGAACTTTTAATTACCAAAACAGACCCCACGATGCCAATGTGTCAGGCATTGACAGATAAGCATCAGCAGAAGAAATTTTTTAACCTGCGCAATGGCCGAACAAACTGTATTCACATGGATATCGCCCGCCATACATGCACAAGACTATATTATTGGTACGAACATGGTCCAAGAGATAGAATTCTTCCATAAAAGAAAACGCTGCTGTGCTCCCATTGCACAGAAATGATCTTGGAACCCTCTCAGCTCAGTTCCACTTAAAAGGCATGTAAACCCAAAAGTTAGGCCATCCCACAGTGCCCCCTAGATTACTATGGAAGTTACTTGAAAGCCATAATTATTGATGCAAGAAAATTCACCAATGAGAATTCTACTTCTTTAGGAATGCAAAAAAAAACTGACCAATAAGAATTCTGATTCCCAGCACCATGTAGGGTTGCCACATTTTCTTGAAAAAAATACCGGCCTTCCTATATATTTATCTTTTTTTCCTATTAATAACATTGGACTCAGCCATCAAAAATACTGGCCAGGCCTGTAAAATACCGGCCAGGTGGCAACAATGCCTATTGTGAATGCCAGTCCGGACTTGAAGGCACATCATAAAGTTGACCTGGCTTTCACATCACTAGTGGGTTGGTCTAGTGCAGGTTAGCCTTTGGTAGAATTTTTTTCCAACCAAAACCAACTAGGACAGACTAAGCTGATTTTTAGATTAAAATTTTCGGACACATTCAGATTTCAGTTTCTCAACGATTGTTAGGTAGGCAGTCTTAAGGTGGCCATACACAAAGAGATCCGCTCGTTTGGCGATGTTGCCAAACGAGCGGATCTCTCCCCGATATGCCCACCTTGAGGTGGGCGATATCGGGCTGATCCGATCGTGGGCCCTAGGGCCCAACGTTCGGATCAGTACGGGCGGTCGGATCCGACGGGATTTTTAATCCTGCCCGATCGACATCTGGCCGACTTTCGGCCAGATATCGATCGGGAAAGCCCGTCGGAGGGCCCCCCACACGGGCAGATAAGCTGCCGACAGAGTCTGTCGGCAGCTTTTATCTGCCCATGTATGGCCACCTTTAATCCATTGTTAACTCCAGACACAGAGGCCCAAACAACCCCCAACCAGACCAATAAATAGTGGCTGTCTATGGCATTTTACAGCAGCCCCTCTGGCATTTGCCAGAACCCACAGATTGTCAGTCCGGGCCTGGTTAACTCCTAAATAGAAGTCCACCCCTCAGCCCAACCTGAAGGCAGCAGGCCAACCCATGAATCTTTACTAGCAACCACAACATTTATATTTAAAAACTCTTGCGTGGGAAGTTTTGTTCAGCACAGATTTTAAAGGGCAACTAATAAATATGTATTATCCTCGGAGATCCCATTAAACACAACAAACCAGAAGAAGCTCTGTTTACACAACAAATAAAAGATGGCCAAACACTGCAGAAATATAAAAAAAAAGGGTCACATTTACATACATAGCAATAAATTATATGCAAATTCAAATTCCTAATCTCCATATTTCATACTTGCGGGCTTTTAAACAGACGTGTTACTCATATTACTATTTTCATTTACATTTTGCGGGGAAATTGGCCGAAACTTTGGATTTTCATGAATGCTTCAGTTGCTCTGTGTGATTATACAAATGAAAATTCACTGTTATTAAAGGGGTTGTTCACCTTTGAGTTAACTTTTAGTATGATGTAGAGAGTGATATTCTGAGACAATTTGCAATTGGTTTTAATTTTTTATTATTTGTGGTTTTATTGTTATTTAGCTTTTTATTCAGCAGCTCTCTAGTTTGCAGTGTCAGCAATTTGGTTTCTAGGGTACAAATTACCCTAGCAACCCTGCATTGATTTGAATAAGAGACTGGAATATGAATAGGAGAGGGACTGAATAGAATGATAAGTAATAAAAAGTGGCAATAACAATACATTTGTAGCCTTACAGAGCATTTGTTTTTAGATGGTGTCAGTGACCCCCATTTGAAAGCTGCAAAGAAACAGAAGAAAATTGCAAATCATTAAAAAACTATGAAAAATAAATAATGAAGACCAATTGAAAACTTTCTTAGAATTGGCCCTTCTACAATATACTAAAAGTTAACTTGAAGGTGAACCACCCCTTTAATGGAAAGGATTAAAGTAGATTAAACATTTAAATACCACAGCCCCCGCATAATCTCTATTCAAATATTCCAAACAAAATTGCCACATCAGTCTCTCTAAACACTAACAGAATGTGCAGGCTGATTGCGTGGATGCGTTGCACTTTTACGAAGCTTAAACCAGAGAGAGTTGCGAAAAAAACACTCCTCCCTCTCAATGTTTTTTCTCAGTTTTCACTATTGGTTAATTTTCAACAACTGCCCCCTCATTGCAGGACAGATGGCAAAAGGTTGGCCAGGTCTTTTATTATTTTACAGCCTTAAACAAACCTACCAGCCCATATGTTACCCAAGTACATATAGAAAGAACTGCCCTTGCTGTGGTTTTATGGAACCTCTACCCCGTTGTCTAATCAGAGGGACCAAAATCTCCTAAATGAATATGAACGAAGATGGAAATTTACAGGAGAATAAAAGGTTACAGCTTACAGTTCATGAACTGGTCAAATTATATTTCTGGCATTGTATCTTTATGGAGGCCTAATTTGAAGTATTAATTCATCCAAACTATGTGGAAGATTGATCAAAGATTGACAATTATCAGCTGATCCAATCAAAATCGATATTTATCGCTGACCACAGGGGTTTATTGTCTCAGCATGAGATTCTACCAAAGGCTATAAACAATTTTTTTTTTTGATCAGAATTAAGTCTATTAAGCTACAGTATGAATTTAATTTGAACAGATTTGATATTTTTAATAATAAATCACAATCCATCGATCAAACATTTCTAAAGAACAATGCAATTTAATGAATTTGGGTTATTTTATAGAGAGGTAGAGAAAGGCTTTCATCTAGGCCTCTAATCTCAGATCCTTAGCAAGAACTTGTGATAAAGGTACAACTTAAGCTAATAGGCCCAATAAACACTGCCACAGTCCCTTCAGGCTGTCGTAAATTTATTGGATCATATATGGTGCCTTTCCAAACTGATATCTGATCGAGAATTGGCCAGATTGGGTAGGTTACCCTATCATGATAGGTCACCATAGGCTATATTATCCCATTTTTCGGCTTGGGGCCAGATGATCAGATCATCCCAGTTTAACTTAAAGATCCAGTCAGTTGGCAACCTCATCAAAGAATTTTGCACATTATAATATTGTTTAACAATTGTTAAAGGTATACTGACTGATATGTATGAAGGACTTTTCAAAATGTTCTATGGGACAGCTGCCATCTTCTACTGTGGATAGATGTACCCAACTTCTCAAAGAACCAGTAGATTTTGCCATCTTCGACTGTGCAAGCATGTACCCAACTTCCCAAAGAACCAGTAGATATTGCCATCTTCTATTGTGGAATCATATACCCAACTTCCAAAGGAACCAGTAGGTATTTTCATCTTCTATTGTGGAATAATATACCCGACTTCCCAAGGAACCAGTAGATATTGCCATCTTCTACTGTGGATGCATGTACCGAACTTCCCAAGCAGGGCCGGGCCAAGGTATTTTGGCACCCTAGGCAAGGTGTACAATCAACGCCCCACCCCCGTTCTGTATGACCATTTCCCACTTATTCACATTTTTCTTAAATAGAGAAACCTTAAACACATCAATGAATCGTTCTGTACCTTTGCCAGCCAGTAGCACCCAAAATATTTTCCCCAATCTGTACCTGTGCCAGCAGCACCAAAAATATTGCTCCCAATCTGTACCTGTGCTAGCAAGCCAAAATATTGCCCCAAATCTGTACCTGTGCCGCCAGCATTGCCCCCCAAGACTGTACCTATGCCACCAGCCGTTGCCCCCCAAATCTCTACCTGTGACACCAGCCAATGCCCCCCCAAATCTATATCTGTGCCACCAGCCTTTGCTTCCCAAGTCTGTAACTGTGCCACCAGCATTGCCCCCTAAGTATGTACTTGTGCCACACGTCTGTACCAGCCATTGCCCCCCACGTCTGTACCTGTACCATCAGCCATTGCACCCCAAGTCTGTACCTGTGCCACGAGTCTGTGCCAGAGCTGCAGCAAAAATATTGCCCCAGATCTGTGCCAGGAAAAGGGCAAGTAAGAGGGAGGTGGGGACTGAAGTAAAGCAGAACGCTGCTTTTTTTTTTATTTCTTTAAGTTTTAACTTCGCCCTGTCTCCAGCAGACAGGGCGAAGTTAAAACTTAAAGAAATAAAAAAAAACATTTTTTTCCTTCTAAAGAGCACCCCTACCTTTGGCTGCGCGCTAGGCGGCCGCCTACTATGCCTACCCCTAGTTCCGGCCATGTTCCCAAGAAACCAGTAGATATTGCTATCTTCTACTGTGGAAGCATGTACCCAATTTCCCAAGGAACCAGTAGATATTGCAATCTTCTATTGTGGAAGCATGTACCCAATTTCCCAAGGAACCAGTAGATATTGCTATCTTCTATTGTGGAAGCATGTACCGAACTTCCCAAGGAACCAATAGATATTAGACATATATAGACATCTTCTACTAAGGCAGCCAGGTACAAACCCAATTTTTCAAAAACTCCACATGCTCAAGCGTGCTGGGACTTGTATTGCAGCACAAGTTCTAGTTTGACAACACATTTAATAAGGGTTATAGGTGCCCCCTTGACCCATTGTACCTCCTATGCCATTTGCTGCATAATGACAGCTGGTGCTAAGTGGAGCCCCATGGCAGTTGCCTTATTTTCAAAGGCAGTTGTAACTCTGTGTCCAGCAGTTTCTCATTTACAAAAAAAAATCAGTTTAAAATAAATAAAGCAAAATATACAACAATATTTTTAAATCACATGCAGCTACAGACAGACCTTCTTTGATTCCAAATTCACCTTCAGACTGGAATTGTTTACAGAAATGACAGAACAAATTAACCCCTTTGCTAGAATGACAAGGCTCCCAATTTTATCTTGTAACAAGCCTTACTGGCCACCGGCAGTGATGTGAGGAAATTACAAAAGGAAAAGATGAAACTGCAGAACTGTTTATTGGTCAAACTAACCAAGCATAGAAAGTCCTAAGCAAAATAAACAGAAGAGAAACAAAAACAGTTGAATATTTGGGCAGAAAAAAATATGTATTTAGTTGAAGTGAAGTCTATGCCAGTAATACTTTTTTTTTTTTTTTTTTAAATTACAAAATATTTGCTATAGAAATCAAATCCCCCTTGAAATGAACTTCAGACAGTACAATGAATACATTTAGTTTTTTTCCTGTTTATACTGCAAATATTTTTGATTTATATAAAAAGCAAAAAATAAAATATGCCAGATAAACTTTTACAGAAAATGCAGATATGGTATTGAAAATTAGAAATTATGTATAGATAAGATTTTTATTTATTTATTTTTTTTAGGGATGCACCGAATCCACTATTTTGGATTCGGCCGAACCCCCGAATCCTTCCCGAAAGATTTGGCCGAATACCGAACCGAATCCGAACCCTAATTTGCATATGCAAGTTATGGGTGGGAAGGGGAAAACATTTTTTACTTCCTTGTTTTGTGCCAAAAAGTCACGTGATTTAGCTCCCTGGCCCTAATTTGCATATGCAAATTAGGATTCGGGTTCGGCCAGGCAGAAGGATTCGGCCGAATCCCGCTGATAAAGGCCGAATCCTGGCCGGATCGCGAACCGAATCCTGAATTCGGTGCATCCTTAATTTTTTTTAAATTTAGTTTTGTTTTATGGGACATAATGAATATGTATTAGCTAAGGTGGGGCTTTACTTAGACAACAGATGGAAGATAAGTGAACTCATGTGAGCCAAATGCAAACTCACTGCAATTAGAAAAAGTGTTTTTTTTTTTTTTTTAATAGTAAAAATATGTAAGAGTAATAATTGTATTGTCAAATTAAATACATTTTTCAGGTTTAGAGTCTCCGGAGCAAATGTGTGCTTGAGCCATAAGCTTCACAATTTTCTCTAAACAAATAGATAGCTATCAGGGGTGTAACTACAGAGGAAGCAGACCCTGCGGCTGCAGGGGGGCCCAGGAGCTATGGGGGCCCCATGAGGCCCTAATTCATATACAATTACAATAAATATTGGTAAAACAGGTCAACTACTGGACATTTTGGGGGCCTAAAAAATAATTTGCTGTGGGGCCCAGTAAGATCTAGTTATGCCACTGATAGCTATAGTCCTACCATTTTTTGTATATTTTTGGGGAAAACAGAGATAAAACAGCACTTGATTTCAACTTTATATTAATAATTTATCTTATTTACATTTTCACCTGAACATATTAAATTCGAGGTGTGTCAATGCATCCAACAATTGAAACCAAAAAAATTTGAATTTCGAATTTTGCATCTCTAAATACTATTATTGAAAATTTTAGATTTTATTTTGAAATCAGCATATTTAATTTTCACTTTGTAAGGCTGAAACTATGAATGAGACATTCAGTGAAACGCTTATTATGGTCGGGGGTTGCGTATATAGAAGAGATGCTCGGAATGGGACGGCTGATAAGAGCAGAAAAAAAATCAGAATTCTTTTCAACTACTGTTATGAATACAGTAGTTATTAGCATTTCAATACATATGAATCATTATTCTATTGTTTGCTTTATGCACACAAACACGGGCAATTCCTGTGTCATGAGTAGTCTTGGAAACTGCCCATATAATTAAATGACCAAAATGTTCTGAACTGACGGTGGTCAAAAAATTAAAGGTGGCCATACACAGGCAGATAAAAGCTGGCGACAGCTTATCTGCCGACGGGCTTTCCCGATCGACATCTGGCCGAAAGTCGGCCAGATGTCGATTGGGCAGGATTAAAAATCCCGTCGGATCGCAGCCGCATCTGTTCGTTGATGCGTTCCAGCGATCCGACCGCCCATACTGATCCGAACGTTAAGCCCTCGGGCCCACGATCGGATCAGCCCAATATCGCCCACCTCAAGGTGGGCATATCGGGGAGAGATCCGCTCGTTTGGCAACATCGCCAAACGAGCGGATCTCTTCGTGTATGGCCACCTTTACCCAGTAGTCAAGGAAGCGTGACCTATATTTGGTCCTCTAATCCCACTATTGGGGCCCTACTAAAAATGTAGTCTCATAACACCTAAAGCTGCCACTTTTGCTTTTTATGGGAATTATATGAAAATGTGGTGGTTCTCACAGTTACATAGATACCAACATTCATCAAGTTCAACCCCATCCAAATGAACCCTGGGGCACAAACCTATACAGACCAATCTATATAAACTATGCAAACTGAATATTGCAATAATCTTCTTTATCATGCTTGTTCAAAAAGTCATCCAAGTCAGAATCTGACATCACCACAACTGGGCTACATGCCTGAAATCATCATGTGTGGTGTTGCTAAAAAACTCAGTTATGAGCTTTGGAAAATGACTACTGTATATTCTTCTGGAGGTCCAGCTTGAAGGTCAGTTAGAGTTGTCTTTAGGGATAAAAAGTAATCAAAGCCACTCAAAGGCTTTAATAGAATCTACCTTCACAATTCTTGCCTGAAACATTGGCTGGGCTAAAGGCCTGAAATTTAATGTGTTGGGTTGCCAAAAAAACTTAGCTTAGTCATCCAAGTCAGAATCTGCCATCACCACAACTGGGCTACATGCCTGAAATCATCATGTTTTTTTGCTAAAAAACTCAGTTATGAGCTTTGGAAAATGACTACTGTATATTCTTCTGGAAGTCCAGCTTGAAGGTCAGTTAGAGTTGTCTTTAGGAATAAAAAAGTAATCCAAGCCACTCAAAGGCTTTTATAGAATCTACCTTCACAATTCTTGCCTGAAACATTGGCTGGGCTAAAGGCCTGAAATTGAATGTGTTGGGTTGCCAAAAAAACTTAGCTGCCCCCCTAGATCAGTGGCTGTAAAGGCTCATCACAAAACTCAGTTTTATGATGAGCTTTGGAGAGAATGTCTACTCTAGATTCTTCTGGAAGCCCAGCTTGAAGGTCAATTAGGGTGATCTGTAGGGTGAACATTCAAATAATTGCTGAATGAAAGATTCAGCACTGTTACCTGTTTAACTAGAGGGGCTCCTGGCCATAAACTGGACCTCAAAGAGAAGCATGAACTAAAGGAAACCAAGAACCACTGTCCTAAGGTACAGCTATCTATGCATGTGCATTGTTGGATCTTCTATCACAGGTTCCTTTTGACTTCTTTGGAATAAAAAGATATGATCTAGACCAGTATTCCCCAACAGTGGCTCACAAGCAACATGTTGTTCACCCATTCCTTGGAGTGGCCTCAAAACAGGTGCTTATTTTTGAATTTGTGGCTTGCATAAAACCATGTGTACTTCCGAAAAGAGCCTCCTGTAGTCTGCCAGTCCATATAAGGCTAGAAAATAATCACCCACAGTCCTTATTTGGCACCCCCTGGAACTATTTTTTTATGCTTGTGTTAGAGTCCTGCATCGGGTCGGGTACCCACGGGTTACCCGTGAAATCCCGCGGTACCCTGCGGGTTACTCGTAGAATTTCTGGGTGCGGATATAGAAGTGGGCCGGTGGTTCTGCAGGTTGGCGGGTTGAGGGTCGGGTTGCGGATCCTCGCTATAGCGATTTTTACTCCTTTTTCTGAGCATTTCTACTTCCGATGATGTCACTTCCGGTTTACAATGAGAGCACTTCCTGATTCTTGATGGTCAGCAGGTCGCGGGTACGGTTCGGGTCGCGGGTCCAAGCAAGTAAGAATGCGGGTTGCGGGTACGGGTCGGGTACGGGTCCCAAAAAATGGACCTGAGCAGGACTCTAGCTTGTGTTGATCCAAACTCTTTTAACATTTGAATGTTGCTCACGGATAAAAAAAAAAAGGTTTGGGAACCCTGCTCTAGAGATTCTGGTAGGTCATTGGCAGGGATGATCCCCATTACAGTATATTGTATAAAACATACAATGTATGTTTGCACAGGAATAAAACATACTCCTTGGAGTACACCTCCTCATTTGTGCTAGGGCCAAACACATGGAATATTGTTTAATAAATAAACACAGCCTTACAGTGGTTGAAAGAGAATAACAGTATAGGTTATTACACACACCAATCTCACTTCTTTCTGCCCTTCCAGCATGAGCAGCGAGACACTGCAGTGCAGACCAATCTATCGGAGACCCCCCACTAACTGCCGGAATGCAGATTTGACCTTCTTGTATTTAGATTGGCTGTGCGGGTTCCGCCGCTGCCAAAATGCACAGCTCTGCAGAAACCAAGGGGTCTGCAATAATGAATAGAAATAAAAAGCCAAAAACAAGGCAAAAACAAAATAACGAGGTGAAAACTCTGAGCAGCACATTTTTTTCAGTCTTCTCTGCAGGAAAAGATGGGAATTCTCCATAACAAACATATTTAAAAATCCCAAATTGTTCACCTTAGGCCATTAGCAGCTGTTTCCTTAATTTCCCTTCAATTGTTGTTTTACATAAGCAAACACCTGCCTTCAAGGGCAACTCCGCTCACAGCCACTATCACTAGCAAATATAAACCTACTTGTCTTGCCGTGGAACAGAATTGGATTTTAAGGGGAGGGGGTCCCAGCAGGGGATACTGACAATGCTCCCTCCCAGCCATGCGCTATAGTCAGAGGTCAGAGCACATAACAAATTGTGTGTGAAAACACACTGTGTAGAACTTATTCAAATTCACTGAAATCTCTCTATACAATAGTATACACAGAAGATCATTCTTACACACATACCTGAAGAAACATTAGAGGATACTGAATATAAAGGGGCATGCAAGGGCATACAAATATAGTAGGGGGATAATAATCTCTGGGATGGGATTGTGACTGTGGGATAGCAGGTATAGTAGGGAGTGATGGTGTCTATAGTAACAGTGGGATAATAGTCTCTGGGAATGGAGTGTGACTGTGGGATAGCAGGTATAGTAGGGAGAGATGGTGCCTATAGTAGCGGTGTAATAATCTCTGGGATGGAAACGAAAAGATGTAAGCCTCTGGGGTATACAACTTGCATGGCCACACAAATACAGATACTATTATATATTAGCCTTCGCAGATAAACATTAATAAACCTGCAAAACTGGTTCTTAAGGGGCACCCACATCACAGTGTGCTATTTACAATTTCATTACAAGCCTGACCTTTAGGCAAATATATTAGCAACTCCAGATAACACAAAAAAAAAAAATTGCAAATAGTCTCAGAATATAACTCTCTGTATCATACTAAAAATGAACTCAAAGGTGAATAACCCCAGCACCCTCAGAGGTGGTCTTAAGGCTTGCGGCACACGGGCAGATTTAGTCGGCTGGCGACTAATCGCCTTTTCTTCTGGGCGCCAATCTCCCCTAACTGCCTTCCCGTGTCTTCCAGTCCACTGCAATGAAAAGTCGCCACTGCTAAAGAACACACAGCGTTTCGTTTTCTGAAGCTGCCTCACGAGGAAACTTCGCGACTTCGGAAAAGCGTGTAATTTAGCACTGGCAATATTTCATTGTAGGCAGTTCAGGTTTAGCCCGCAAAATATCCATTGATGCCTTATAGAGAAATTAAAGGCAAAGTATAAGAAACAGCCAAGTTGAACTACTGTATTTGGGGGATTTTCTAGCTGATTGTGAACTACAATTCTGAGGCACCCATGAAACCACCAGCTGTCAGGGGATTCTGGGTGCATATAATACCCCAGTTCCAATAAAAAAATAAACTTGGGGGTTTTTTTTAGAAGCAATAATTTCCCCATAACTTTTATAAAGCCAAATTTAGGCCCATTACACTGTGCACAGGACATAAGGTATAAACAAGTTTTATAGATGACAAAAATTATGAAAAGCTAGAAGGTTTTTTGTTTTTTTATGTATTTTAGAATTTAAACTATGGCAATTAAAACTTTAAAATGTAAATTCTGTATCATGGCTACTTACTAATACTGTGAGTGACTATTCAGCAAAGACAAAACAAGGTACAATATTTTTAAATAATAAACCATTGACAGCAATGCTACAGGGTTTTTTTTTTTTTTTTTGCATTATAACCTTTTTCAGTACATGTATAGGACATGTTATCCAGAAAGTTAGGGACCTGGGCTTTTCTACATAAAGGATATTTCTGTAATTTGGATTTCCATGCCCTAAATCTGCTAAAAATAGTTTAAACATGAAATAAACCCAATAGGCTGTTTTTGCCTCCGATTAAGGATTAATTGTATTTTGGGATTAAATACAAAGTACAGGGACCTGTTATGCTGAATGCTCAGGCCCTGGAGCTTTCTGGATTCCGGATTTCCTGGGGCTTTCTTTCTGTAATTTAGATCTTCATACCTTTAATCTACTAGAAAATCATGTAAACGTGAAATAAACCTGATAGGCTGGTTTTGCTTCCAATAAGGATTAATTATATCTTAGTTGGGATCAAGTACAAGCTACTGTTTTGTTATTACAGAGAAAAAGGAAATAGTTTTTAAAAATTAGAATTATTTGGATGAAATGGAGTCTATGGGAGAAGGCCTTTCTGTAATTCATAGCTTTCTGGATAACGGGTCCCATACCTGAACTGTTTTATGATTACAGAGAAAAAGGAAATCATTTTTAACAATGTGGATGATTTGATTTAAACAGAGTCTATAGGAAAGGGCTTTCCCGTAATTTCTGGATAAGGGATTTCCACATAACGGATCCCATATCATGGCATATTCTTTACATATAGCACTGCCATATAAACCAAAGTCTTGCTCTTCAGCAATTAAAAACAAATTTGTAAACTTCCAACTATTGAAAGAATTTTTTTTTTTTACAGCCATTCATTTTTTTACAGCCACTATTAAAACCCAAAAATATTTAGAAAAAGCTTAAAAATGAAACAGCCAATGGTTCTGGGCACGGTAAAGGGTTTTTTAATCAAACTCCTAATAATAGTTGCGCAACGCTTGTTAGAGTCCATAAACCAATTTATGTTACGCGGCATGTGCCCAGACATTTAAATGCAGATTTGGGGGAACAAATAAGTCAGAATTTGGAAGGTCTGATCCATTTCACGCTGCAGTTCATTCAAACAAGCAATAAGCGACAGATTTCCAAAATAAACGCCAAATAGGCACCCCCCCCAGAACTCTCTGGGTTTCATTTATACAATACAGACAGGTGCTGTGTATGCACAACCAGCATATTACATACTTGCAATTACTATAATAATATATATTATAACGGTAATACATTACAACCGGTAAAAAAAATATAAAAAAAAATAATTACAGTACAAAATACAATAACCCAGTAAAATGCCCAATGCTCCCATGGAGCCGCTCAATAACTCCAACTTTCCTTTCCAGATAATGCCATTAACACCGGCTATAGTATTAACCCTTTCCCTTTCAGCATTACAAAGTAAAAGGATAACAGGTTACAGGAGACAGTAAAAAAAAAAAAAAGAGAAATGCAAAAACCTCATATTTCTTCCGTCCTTTCCTTATGGAATAACGTTTAACCCGCTAGAAACCAGAAAGTCTGTCGAGAAGGTGAAAATAAAAAAAAGCCACGAGCGATTGCAACGTCGGACAAATAACTATAAAAAAAAAAATCCACCACGTCGGCAAGAGTTTGCAAAGGAGATTTTGCAGCTGGACCCAAGAGCGTGCAATTGAAATATGTAACAAGAATAAAAGAATCACTTTTTTTTTTAATGGTTAAAGCGAAAGGATGAGAAGGAGAAGAAATAGAAGAAGTGATTACTACCTATGGAAGTCCATGGTTGGGCTGGAGGTTGAAGGAAAATCTCCCCTTTAGCAGCATGAAATTCCCCCGCTGGTTGCTCCTCTGTGTCTCCCTGGCTACAAAAATCCTCTCTGTGGCTGCCACACTCCCTGTCTCTTTCCCCCCTCCTTCTCCCTTATTCAGGGATTGATTGATTACAATCATTGGCCAAGGGGCTTTGACCCGGGCACCCTCCCTGGCTCTTTGCAGCTCAGCGAGTAACTAAAGAGAAGCAGCGGCAGGGGCAGGAGACTGTGCAGATCTTCATTCAAGGTGTTAAATTAATTACAAGGAATCAGGCACTTGGCAGACTTACTGGGGTGGGGGATACACACAGGACAAGCGTCCTTATATACAGGTTCATAGGGGGCAGAAAAAGGGTAAGTAGTACAAAGATATTTAAAAAAAATAAAGAAATAATTTGTAAAAATTTTACTTTTTGAATTAAAAATATGACATACAAGGGTATGTAGTGTTTAAGCTATTTCCTTCTCTATGATGATATACACACACTTCTATATCTGTCAGCTATATCGGCCGACAGATAGGGAAGGATATTTATTTTTACTTGAAAGAAGAAAGAAAGTTTTCTGGGATAATTCAATCTATTTCATTTAATAATTGGAGATTGAAATGATAAAATTCTTTTTTTTTTTTTGTAGAAAAAGCAAAGTAACACGAAAGGACAAAAAGAAGACAGGGGTTGCCCTGAACCTGGCCCGGAAGGGGTTAAGGATCGAACCAAGTCCTTGCCCAGAGCCTGTTTAACCCCCGAGTCCCCGCACACACTTTACACTGCAGCTATTAAGCTGCATAATAATAATAACAACAGGAAGTATTAGAATCTGAATGAAAACAGCTCAGGGGATTTATTCAGCTATACCCAATAAAAAAAAATATGCCTGAATATTTGCACAAAATAAAATTCACCCCGCCTTCCCATTTAAGTAGCAATGATTTTTTTTTGAAAGAAGCCACCTTCCCCAGCCTGGCCTGGCCTCTCACCACAAGAAATGTGATCCCTGAGCTTGGCTGCCTATGAAGGCCAGGATAATCCTCAGCATATACCCCTGGAGTGCCCTGCTGTATGTGTTTAGAGGAGGGGGGTGTCTGTCTGTAGCTGTCTGTCTGTAGCTGTCTGTCTGTAGCTCAATGCACAGCCTCCATCACAATAGACATGTCTCTCCCTGGGAGAGAGCCCAGAGCATGGCAGCAGCAGCAGTTTCTCCTCCTCCCCAGTGGCCACAAAGCTCCCTTGGCCTGAGGTGACATTGGGGCAAAGCTTGAGCCTGAGCTCAATAAAACTGAAAGCCACAGAGATGTCCCCCCCATCATGTGTCTCTCCCCACCTGGAAGCAGACGGATGAGATGGGGAATGGGAGAGAGAAGAGAGGAGGAGGGAAAGGGCAGCTCGTGTCTCTCTCCAATTAATTAGCTTTAAAAGAGCAGATACTGCAGGCTTGGAATAAACACATGGGGGTCCCAGAGAGGGGGGCAGGGGGTGCTTGATGGCCGGTCCCAGGATCTGACAAGGCACCTCTAACCCACAGGCTTTGTGTTTCCCTCTGATCTGTCTCCCCTCACTAATCAGGGTTGATTACCTCGCTCCCGGCTGGAGATGTGACCCGAGCTGCGTTCAGTCGTGAGCTGGAAGCCGATCCATGTGGGCTGAGGGTCGGGAGGTGCTGTCAGGAGGTGAGGGGGTCGGTGCAGACAGGGCAAAA
>CM044437.1:11683872-11697903 GCA_024363595.1 Xenopus borealis | reverse complement strand
GGCTGTTATTGGGGGCAGAAAGCATAGAGTGAGGCTGCCACTGGGGGAAGGGGGGGGGGCAGAGAGCACAGAACGGGACTTCCAGTGGGGACAGAAACCCCAGAGAATGGGCAAAGGGTTTTCCAATGGGGACAGAAATCATAGACAGGCCACCAAAGAGTAAGCAGAGTGACAGACTGCCACTCGTTCAGGGGTCATTAGCTGTATTTACACTACAGTAATTGGATCTATTATCCAGAATGCTTTGTTTTTTCCAGATAAGGGACCTTTTGGTAATTTGAATCCCCATACCTCAAGTCTGCTAATAATAATTAAATAAGATAAATATGTCACCAATTAAATAAACCGGTTATCATTTATTGGATTCATGCAGATAATATTGTTATTATTAAAGAGAATAATGGAATTAAATAATTAGAATTAGTTGCGGAACGTGAACTCTACGAGAGATAACTTTCCCATCATTTGGAGCTCTTTGGATAAGAAGTTTCTGGGTGAGGAATCTCTTACTTGTACAGGTTATACTGTATATCCGTTACCCGGAAACCCGTTATCCAGAAAGCTCAGAATTACGGGAAGGCCTCCCATAGACTCTGTTGTACAAATAATCCAAATTTTAAAAAATTATTTCCTTTTTCTCTGTAATAATAAAACAGTAGCTTGTACTTGATCCCAACTAAGATATAATGAATCCTTATTGGATGCAAAACCAGCCTATTGGGTTTGTTTAATTTTTACATGATTTTCTAGTAGATTTAAGGTGTGAAGATCCAAATTATGGAAAGATCCATAATCTAGAAGACCCCAGGTCCCAAGCATTCTGGATAACAGGTCCCATACCTGTAGTGGGCTGGTGTAGGCATCCCCACTATTGTCAGACTGGGATTATATGGTGCCATCCTGGATATTTGGCCCTTGGGAGTGGAATGCACATTTTATATACTGTATGTGTGAATACGATAGGGAACTCATAGTGTATGTTCTACTGGGGGGGGGGGGGGGGGGGTTGACATGTAACATGTCACGCACACACATAAAGGATAATGACATCACCAAATAATAAATATAGGTTCTATTTTCCCATAGAAGCAGAAAGGGAAGGCTTGAAAGGCCTCCACAATCAGTGTCAAAAGTAGGGAAAACTGACTCCCCCTGCTGCTGAAAGGCACTCCCTGCAATTTCAGACATAGAAAAGCCCATTTAAAGGGCAAGGAAAGAAAAGAAAATAAAGCTAGAAATGCTGTATTTTGTATACTAAACATAAACATGAACTTACTACACCACAAGCCTAATCAAACAAATGATTTATGCTTTCAAAGTTGGCCACAGGGGGCTGTCATCTTGTAACTTTGTTATACATCTTTGCAAGACTAGACTACATACACATGCTCAGTGTGATCTGGGCTTCTTAGGGATCGCCATAAATGATAAAAAAAACAAAGCTGCTTGAGTTCTGCATGGCTGGTAAGTAAGGCAGGGGCTCCCCCTGATGTTCATAAGTATGATTGCTTCCCTGCCAGAAGTTAGGGACCGTCTGACAATTCCTAGCCACAGAAGTAAAGGAAGGGAGAATTTCACTGCATACAGTCAGGCTCAGTATAAATACGGTACACATTTTTTAATTAAAGTATATTGGAGATAGATTTCTTTTTCATTAAAGAAAGTAAAAATTGGATTTTATTTCTTTGCCTTTCCTTGCCCTTTAAGGGGTTATAAACCCAAAAGTAATGCCGCCCCACAGCGTCCCCTAGTTTTCTATAGAAGTTACTGAAAACCATAATTATAGATCCAAGAAAATTCACCAATGAGAATTCTACTGATCTGTGTGGTCTGGTGCTGCTTAGGGATCATCATAAATGATCAAAACAGTACAAGACAAATAATATCTGCCAGAAGCCAATACAGCAAGACTGATTAATAATCAGAATATACAGACTGCACTGGGTCCTGTTTTGTCATTTAATCTAATGTGGATTTTTGTATTGTTTAATACAAACTTTCTCGAACTCTGCAGAACCAGTGGCTGCAGCAAAATAATCCTCCAAATAGAATCCCAATGTATCTGTTTAAATCTGGCTCCATGATCTTTGTCCCTGCAGCTGGAGTTGGAAACAGTAAAGGGGATGTAAATGCAAAAATAAAATCCAATATAAATCTCTACACAGTCACCGACTGCTCTCCAGGGAAACAAACAAAGCTGCTGGAGTTCCAAACAGCAGGCAAGTAAGGCGGGGGCTCCCCCTGCTGTTCATAACTATGATTGTTTCCATGCACAGCAGTTAGGGACCGTCTGACAATTCCTATCCACAGCATTAAATGAAGGGAGAATTTCACTGCATACAGTCAGGTTTCTTATAAAAACGGTACACATTTTTTATTCAAAGTATATTGGAGATAGATTTCTTTTTCATTAAAGAAAGTAAAAATGGCATTTTATTTTTTTTCCTTTACATGCCCTTTCAAAGTTAGCCTAAAAATGTTAATTGGAGATTTGTTTTACTGCATATGCTGTGCCCAATAAGTCAATAAGTAAGTGTGAAATATTATGAGCCATTCTTTCCTTTCTTTGCTCTGGGTATTTAGGGATATCAGTGGACTGGACTCACATCTTTAGAAATCCTATTGATGTGAATAACAACAAAATAATAAGATAATAGTGTTAGGTGCAGATTATGATAAAAAAAATAGAAACGCATTGTGCTTGGCAGGGGTTAACCTATCGCAGGGGTTGAACCTTTCCAGCTTTCCAATGGAGGTCGCTGACCCCTCCTAAAAACCTAATGCTCTATAATGCAGCAAATGTATTCCTTTCACTACTTTTTCTTACTCGTCTTTCTAATCAGGTCCTCTCCTATTCATATTCCATCCTCTTATTCAAGTAAATGCATGGTTGCTAAGTTATTTAGACCCTAGCAGCCAGATTGCTAAAATTGCTGAAGCTGAAGAATTGTGTCGACCTCTAGGCTATGGTTCACCTTTAAGTTAATTTTTTGTATGTTTTTGTAAGTACATTTTTTCACAAGAGCAACATTTGGTCATCATCATTTATTTTCTATAGTTTTTTTTTTAATTATTTGCCTTCTTCTTCTGACCCTTCCCAGCTTTCAAATGGGGGTCACTGACCCCATCTACAAAATGTAAGGCTACACATGTATTATTATTGCTACTTTTTAATACTCCTCTTTCTATTCAGTCCATCTACTATTCATATCCCAGTCTCATGCAAATCAATGCATGGTTGCTAGGTGAGCTGGACCCTAGCAACCAGACTGCTGAAATTGCAAACTGGAGAGCTGCTGAATAAAAAGCTAAATAACTTAAAAACCACAAATAATAAAACATGAAAATCAGTTGCAAATAGTTTCATATCACTCCCTACATCGTACTAAAAATTAAAGGACCAGTAACATCAAATTAAAAAAAAAAAAAACATTAATACAGGTATGGGAATGTTCGGGACCTGGGGTTTGCCGGATAACAGATCTTTCCGTAATTTGGATCTTTATACCTTAAATCTACAAAAAAATCATGTAAACATGAAATAAACCCAATAGGCTGGTTTTGCTTCCAATAAGGATTAATTATATATTAGTTGGGATCAAGTACAAGCTACTGTTTTATTATTACACAGAAAAAGGAAATCATTTTTAAAAATTTGGATTATTTCATTATAATACGGCCATTCCATAATCCAGAGCTTTCTGGATAAGGGATCCAATACCTGTATACATTGGGAAAAAAAACACCAAGACAAATTAAACTTTAAAATTGCAAGCCTTTAATAAGAAATAACTTACTGAAACTCCTCCTCAGATCCTTTTCAGGAAAGGCGAAGCTCGATTTCTCCTCCCTGGCTATCTCTAAGAAAGACAGGGAGGAGAAATCGAGCGCCGCACAATGGATCGTCCCATCACCTCTTCTGAAGAGGAGCGTACGCCGAGTTTCTCTAAATTATTTCTTAATATAGACTTTGCGATATTAAAGTTTAGTCTTGGTTTTTTTTTTTTTTTTAAATTGTAGGTTATTGATCTTTTAAAGGGGTGGTTCACCTTCAAACATCTAGTTGTTTTCAGATAGATCACCAGAAATAACGACTTTTTCCAATTACTATCTAGTTTCTATTTGTAACCTTTTTTCTAATAGTGTAAAGTGTCATTTTTCACCTTCTAAAGCAGCTCGGGGGGGGTCGACGACCCCCCCAACTGTTCTAAACCGATACATTTAATTACAGGCAGCAGTTAGGTTAAGGCCAGACGAGGAGATTCGGGGGAGATCTGTCGCCTGGCGACTTATCGCTGCAACAAATCGCCCCAGAATCTCCCCGAATAGCTAGTTAGCGCTGCGCACCTGTTAGGCGTAAAGTCGCCTGCGCTTGTTCACACGCAGCGGCGCAATTTTGAGCAACTTTTAAAATCGTGCCGCTGCATGTGAACAAGCGCAGGCGACTTTACGCCTAGCGGGTGCGCATCGCTAACTAGCTATTCGGGGAGATTCGTTGCGGCGATAAGTCGCCAGGCGACAGATTTCCCCCGAATCTCCCCGTCTGGCTTTGTCCTTAGAATTGATACAATAGTTGCTAAAATTGTATCAGTTTAGAGTCTGCACCTGAATTACTGAGCTGCCAGACTCAAACACCAGAGACACCAACATTCAACTTTACACTTAAATTTTGGAAAAACAGTAAAAGATAAAAATGGAAAGTAATTGAAAAAGTCTTTATTTCTGGGGAACAAGCCCTTTAACTCAAAGCTGAACAACCCAGAGTCCTGCAAAGACTGACTGAACTGATGAGGTACAAAAGGTTCAAATAAAATTCCCCTAGGAATAAAAAGATTAGCAAGATAAAGTGACACATACACAGAATATTTGCTTTGTAACCAATGCCCTTAGCTGAGATTCAAAAAGAAGAAAAACCTTTAAAAAAATTTACGAGTTTTTTTTTAATAACTCCATGTGACAGTTAATCTATAGTATCTAACAAGTGAGAATATATTATACTGACTGCCACTTAAATCTACTATTAATGACTTGCAGCTCATGCAATAGAGAGCAGCCTACTAAGTAAATAAATTAGAGCTGACCTTAATCAATAAAACAGGGCATGGTAGTGGAGGACAAGTGATGGCTAATCTGGCACTCGCTGCCGCACTACAGCAATCGGCATCCTCCGGGGCTGAACTTCACTTCTCAGCAGCTTTTAGTTCTAAGAGATTTTGGGCTGAAATTCAGCAAAAGTTTCCCTGGTTGGCCAGTGCTGCTCTACAACCTTCAGCAGCCGTACTGTGAACATATCACATATTAAAGGAGAACTAAACACTTAAAATGGATATGGCTAAAAATATATTTTATATAGTGAACTTATTGCACGAGGCTAAAGTCTCAGCTTGTCAATAGCAGCAATGATCCAGGACTTCAAACTTGTCACAGGGGGTCACCATCTTGGAAAGTGTCTGTGACACTCACATGCTCAGTGGGCTCTGAGCAGCTGTTGAGCAGCTAAGCTTAGGGGTCGTCACTAATTATCCAGCAGCAGAAAATGAGCTTCCCTGGCTGTAATATAAGCTGATGCTACAGGTTTGCTGATTATTAAATTGTGATGTTTCTAATAATCTGTATTAATGACTAATCAGCCTTATATTGTGACTATATTTCTATGACACTATCAGGTGTATATTGTGAGTGGGTCCCTAAGCTCAGTAAGTGACAGCAGCACAGAGCAGGTGAATCAGTGAATCAGTAGAAAAGAAGATGGGGAGCTACTGGGGCATCTACTGGGGAGACACAGATCTTTACTGCTAAAGGGCTGTGGTTGCCTTGGGCTGGTACACAAGCACAAAACATAATCTACAACATTTCTACCTACTTCTGTAGTTGAGCTTTAGTTCTCCTTTAAGGGTGAAACTGCCTCGGACTTATCATTTTTTCAATTTTGAACAGTCAAGTAATTTGTTGTGGCCTCAATACACCAAGCACATCTGATTCAAAGGGCTAAAATAGCGCCTAAATTACACTTCATGTCGCAACTCTATTTGTATGTGTATGAGTCCTGTATTGTTTTGGCAGTCCATAGAATTGAGCAGCCAGGTTAAACTCATAGTCCACCAGGATCAGAAGCCGGTATTGTATGTCATGGGTCATAAACCTCCAGTAGGTCTGATGTCTCCATTCTGCTGCTGCCTTGCTGCATTCATACATCATCAGGTCAAATGTATTGTCCTACAGGAGAAACACCTAGTACTATAAATCTCCAGCAGGTCACACTCTACCGCCTGTCAATCCATACATCACAGACACTTTCATCCCAGCTCCCCTGTGTCCACAGAAAAGTCATTATAAAAGCCGGTAAAATATGGTTAAAAATGTCTGAAATAAATGCTCAAATGCTAAATAACCAAGATGTTGGCCCAAAATATTATTTTCTGTACAGACTTAGCCAAATGCAGGGATGTACATTTATTTCACATATATTGAACTGAAACCCCTGAAAGAGACAGATGGTACAGTTATCCTGTTATCCAAAAAGCTAAGAATTACAGAATTAATATTAAGCAAAAAAAAACCCTTATATGTAATACTCCAGGTCCCAAGAATTCTGGATAATAACTTCCATACCTCTAGATGGGAAATAGAAAAGCAAAGAAAGTTGGGTGGATATGCAGGTGAGAAAGGAAGAAAGAAAAAGTAGTAGGGGGGCAGCAGAGGTGGGAAATACAATACTAACTCCAGTTAGAGTTGGACTGGCCAGTATCAGAAGATTTCTTGATGGGCATCAGCCAAGGACAATTTCCATTCACTCATTCTTATTTCAACCATAGGTCTACAGGACTACAATTCACCTATATATTCCAATTCAGGTTTGCGAGGAATTGAGGTCTTAGTCTTAGGAGGTTAATTATCAAAGTCCACATTCATCTCATTATTTCTATTAAAAAAGTCCAACCGACTCTGAATTGCTGATTGGACCTTTATTTATCATAGAATTAGCTAGCTAAAATCACTTGGGTTTTCCTGCCAAAAGTCAGATTTTCTGCCGAAAAGTTAGAATTTCCCTCCAAAATCTGACTTTTGGCAAAAACATCAGAGAAAATCGGATTTTTGGCCAAAGGTTAACATGATATTGAAATGGAACCTCTGCCATTGACTTCTAAAGGACCCCAAGATGGCGGATTTTTTGATTCAGACTTTGTTTTAGCCTCAGTGTATAATAAATTTTAAAAAAAAATCCGATTTTTTTTGTCATAAAAATCCGAAGTTTTCATGATTTTTGTATTCGGAGTTTGATGAATAACAACCATAGTATTTTAATACCCACATTATTAACAACCTGCTTGAATTCCTGGTAAATGATATCTGTTCAAAAAGAGGAAATTAATTTGCTTAATACCTGAAGACCAACAACAGTCTCACTTTAGTGATTTTAGAGTCACGACAAAAGTCACTTTCTCTAAAACCATGAGCATCATGACCTTTATTAAAAGATCTGAATATAAAAAGAAAGAACAGAAAATAATGCTGAACGATGTGAAAAAGAAAACCTCAAAATTTTTTTGTTTTTTCAGACAATTCCTAGTGGAAGAAAAATCAGAAATCTTCTTAAGGGCTGATTTACTAAGGGTCAAAGTGAATTTTCAAATGCAAAAAGCTTGAATTTCGAAGTAAGTTTTTGAAAATAGTCAACCATCAAATAGGCTACGTTGACCATTCAACCACTTGATTATAATGGGAATGGTCGAATAGTAAAATCCTTCGACTTTGAAATTTGAAGTACTGTCTCTTTAAAAAACGTAGTTTTTTTACCTTCTAGACTATTTTTCTAAGTTTTATTTTATTGAAGTAAAATCGTTCGATCTTTTCAAAATTTTTATAGATCGAATTTTACTTCGATCGTTGGAATGCTTAATTCGGTGAAAAATTTTTATGCGGTGGTCGAATTTCGAAGTATTTTCCACTTCGAAATTCGACCTTTAGTAAATCAGCCCCTTAAAGTTCGAATTGATTGAAAAAGCTCCAACTGGATCTCCTACTGACTTCTATAGGACCTCAATGACTTTTTGTATTAGAGTTTTCGTGTTTTTTTTTTTTCACTTATAGGTTTATTTACTAAAATCCAAATTTATCTCTTTTTTTAAAATAAAAAAACACAACCAAATTCTAATATCCGATTTGAACTTATTTATTGTTACTAAAGCTCCCTTTAGCTGGTTCAGGTAAAATAGACCAAAAACTCAAGTTTTTTTAGAGCTTTTTCCCGAATCATATAATTTTTTTTTGGCTTTTTCCCAAAAGGTTTGATTTTCGGGCTAATTCCAGCTCAGACCACAGAAAATTCAAAATAGGATAAGGATATTGACTTAGAGACAACTTTAGCAGGTCTGAGATGGCGGATTTTATATTCAGGCTTTTTGCTGCATTAGGCTTTAATAAATCTGGAAAATTTTTAGTTTAAAAAAAAATACCCCAAAAATTCGAAAAAGCCTGAGTTTAGTAAATGATCCGAATGATAAATCTAAAATTTTTAGAGCTTTTAAGAAACATAGGAAAATCACACATTTTTAGAGATTCTTGGGGAAAAAAGGCCCTTTAGAGCCTTGTGAAATGTTATGCTAGGATGGGGTTACATTTTTCAAAAATAGGGAAAAAAGTTTGCCAAACATTTTAAATAAATCTGGCCCGAAATGTATACATCTTTAGGTTAAACATACGCTTGGGAAAGTGTACCGAGAGATCAGAGGGAAAAGAGAGACAGCTGGAAAAATTGGAACGGTGCTTGTTTTTCATGCCAGTCTACTAACTAATGTGGAGAGAATGTAGATGATAGATTATGAGCAAGGTTTTCCGCCTTCTGCCGGGTACCAAACATGGCCTTGCTGACAAAATATAGATAATGCAAATCATTAATGTTACAGAAAATGGATGTAGGCTGTAATAACTTTGTAAGGATAATCAATTACAAAAGGCTTAATAGGACACAGAAATGCGGCGTACACATAAAAGGGGCACAAGTTATGAAAACCCGTAGCAAACCCTCAGAAAACTCAAGGGATACATTTGTGTATGATGGGACTATTTCCCTCTGTCTAATTCATTGTACAAATTAAGTTAGTTCTGGCTAGATTTCTGGTACTAAATATTTCACATATTGAATCCTGACGCTGCTTCTTCTGCCTTACTAAGCTTACTTATGTTAGGTCGTTCGAGAAAGTTATTTTTAGAAAATATCTTATTCTCGCCAGCAAAAAATTCCATTGATCCAAACAATCACGTTGCAGAATTAAATGGACGTGTAATTTAAGCTTTTTATCCCAATAAAAGAGGTGAATAGAGTCATGAATCAGTTTGACAGTTTTGATTGGTCAAATGGCTAAAATAGCTGATGGCAACATCCATGGCAACTACTAATTACTGAAGGGCGAATCTCGGGCGTTTGGCTTTGCCGAAATTTCACGAATTTCTAGTAGAAAAAAATTTGTGAAAAACCACCACATCTTGTTTTGGATGCGGGTGTCTGTTTTTGGACGTGGGCGTCCTTTTTGGATGGTGCTGTCCAAAAGAGACACCAACGTCTGTTTTTGGACACCGGGGCCCATTGCTGGCATCAGAAAAATGGATGCTCGCGTCCAAAATGAGATGCGAGAAAATTTTTCTGCCATTTCGCCAGAATTCACAGCGAATTTGCCACAGGCGAATAAATTCACCCATCACTATTGAGGTGGTTTAGTGATGGGCAAATTTGTCCCATTTTGCTTTGCCATGACTTTTGCGAATTCCCGGGTGAAAAATTCGCGAAACACCTATTTTGATGCCTGCGACAATCCACTGACGTCAAAAAAAGGAATTGGGCACCCATTACTCGTCGCAGGCGTCTAAATTGTCAGGTGCCGATTCTGTCACAGGCATCAAACGGTGGTGAAATGCGGAAATTCGGCACGAATAAATTCACCCATCACTAGTGAGGGGCACATCTATAATGAAATGGTCTAACAGTTTTGACTGCCCCCAGGGTCACCTAAATTTCTGGGACCGTAGCAGCAACTGGTTCTGATTTTTCTATAATGCTTTTGGTAGGGAACCTTTTTTTGTTATTGTCCTGATTCCAAACCCTATACAAATGAAGGACCAAGGCCAGACTGAAATCTCCCTACAGAAAACGTTACATGTGTATAAAATGATGTCATTTTTAAAAATATGGCTCCATCTTGAATACTCCATCTATTTTTTAACACTGAAACCTAAGAGTTATTTGCTGTGATCATTAGATGATACAGGGATTTGAACACAGATCCCCCACGTGGAAACTGGAAACCTTAGTCCCGTTATTCACCTCACCCTCTTGGACTTTGTTTCTGGAAGGCTTAGCAAAGCTCTTCCTCAACACATGTTCCTGTCTTAAGCAGCCAGCTGTCAGCCGTATTTTCATAAGAAGTCTAAAGTATGATTATGCTGCAAGGGGATTTAAAGGAACTGGTCTATGGGAATATTTCTCTTGAATTGAATTGCCCCAAATGCACCAAGAATAAGTTTGAACTAACCAGGTCACACAGGGTAAAGAAGTCTGGTCCTATGGTGAATGTGGGGCTCTGGTTGAGGATGGATGTTCCCTTAGATCAGTGATCCCCAACCAGTAGCTCACAAGCAACATGTTGCTCTCCAACCTCTTGGGTATTGCTCCCAGTGGCCTCAAAGTAGGTGCTGATTTTTGAATTACTGGCTTAGAGGCAAGTTTTGGTTGCATAAAAAACAAGTGTATTGCCAAACATTCTCTCCTGTAGGCTGCCAGTCCATATAGGGGTTACCAAAAAGACAATCAGAGCTCTTATTTGACATCCACATGGACTTTTTCATGCTTGTGTTGTGCTCCCAACTATTTTTTAAATAAAAATTTGGCTCACAAGCAAAAAAGGTTGGGGACCCCTGCCTTAGATCCTAGCAAGATTACCTGAAGCCAATATAGATGGAGTTATGCACATGGCAATGCTTCTAGTACTGAGTGTCTTAACCTTCTATTTCTAATGTCCATCTTATTGGCTTAAACCAAGGGTTACCTAGGATGCCTTGCCAGCTTTGCCTGGCTCTGTAAAGTACCTCCACCCATAATATGTTTATTCTTTGCAAATATTATATAACAATAATATTATATAACAAAATTAAAAAATTAGCTCCTCCCCTATGGCGTCTTGGGTGATTTAGCAGTGGAAGTACCTCTGAAATATGGTATGTAATTAATAATGGCCATTGGATGTATTAGATTTATTTGGTTTTTTATTCTACTGAATCCAAGTACCTGGCCAAATGGAATCCTTAAAGGGATATTGTTTGTTTTTTTTCAAAACACATCAGTTAATAGTGCTACTCCAGCAAACTTATGCACCGAAATCCATTTCTCAAAAGAGCAAACAGATTTTTTTATATTCAATTTTGAAATCTGACATGGGTCTAGACATTTTGACAATTTCCCAGCTGCCCCTGGTCATGTGTCTTGTGCCAGCACTTTAGGAGGGAATTGTGGCAGGCTGTTGTTTTTCCTTCTCAATGTAACTGAAGGAGTCACAGTGGGACATGGGTTTTTACTATTGAGTGCTGTTCTTAGATCTACCAGGCAGCTGTTATCTTGTGTTAGGGAGCTGTTATCTGGTTACCTTCTCATTGTTCTGTTGTTAGGCTGCTGAGGGGGGGGGGGGGTAATATCACTACAACTTGCAGTACAGCAGTAAAGAGTGTTTGAAGTTTATCAGAGCACAAGTCACATGACTTGGGGCAATTGGGAAATTAGCAATATGTCTAACCTCATGTCAGATGTCAAAATGAAAAATGATGTATTTTGAAATAATTTTTTTTCCCCATGACAGTGTACCTTAAAAATCATTTGACTTTTCATCACATGAATGAGTATGGTTCTTTTTAACACTTCCCTGCTGTTCCAATTCGGTTTAGGATTCACCTAAACCAAAAATAGTGGATTTAGTGCACTAGAAAAAAACCTCTTATTTTTCAAGAGGTCTCAAACCTGTTGAGGTCCTGTATAAGTCAATGGGAGAGGCACCTATTTCATTTTGAAGTTTTCGTGGTCTCAGCGGAGTTCAGCCTGAAAATTCAACTTTTTCTGGGTTTTCGGGCAAAGGTTCAAAAATTTGAGCAATTCAGGCTTTTGCGAAATTTTATAGAGTTTTGCCACAATCCAATTAAAACAAGGTCTTTTTTATTAATAAATAATCGAAAATTGGGCGTGGTCATGTTTTTTTTTTTTTTATAAAACATGAGATAAATTGGGATTTTAGCAAATATCCCCATAAGTGTTGTTACTGAACCCTTAATATTTTTTTTAGTGGCACAAATGCTTACGTGCTGAATATTTCAATATTTACAGATTTTTTTTCTTTGCATTTTGTCTAGTTTTTTGCCATACATTTGAAATATTGACTTTTCAAATTAGTTTAATTTGTACAATTGAAGAAAACCCCGTTGGTTTACCCTATCTATAACACACGGGAGAACCCTAGTTATAATAAAACAACGAAATCCATGCTGAATTTTTCTTGTCAAAATCCATAATTGGTCAGTCCTGTGTATTAGTAAATATCTATCTCTGCCGAGATGTGAATAATTTTTTTGGAGTCAGAAATAATGTAATCGGTGACTTGGAAACTGGAAACTATTTGATTTATGTGTTTTATTTAATATAATAAATGGAAAAGTGCTGACCATTTCCTACGCTGCAAGGCAGCCTCGGCAGTACCGTGAACTGAACCTTTCTATTGTAGAGTCCTCAGCCAAAAAATATAAATTTTGTATACATGTACAAAAATATTATTTCTGTTAAATCACTTACATTTTTTGCACAATCCATGATGCATTACTGCAACTCAGTAAGGCATAAGCACCACCACCATAGCAGTATCTATTTGCGGCAAAAATTAATTTAATAAAAAGCCTGCAAAACCATATAATTTATTTCGACCTAAAAACATTTACAATACCTCTAACACACACACTGTTTTGTTAGCTGTTGCACATGTATACTTTGGCTGTAGATTTCTATATTATTTTCTGTTGAAGGAGCCCCTGCCAAAAATAAAAAAATCCTATGATTTATTTGGAGATTCTTCTTGGCATATGGCAGCTACAAGAGGAAAGTTGTCAATAAATGTTAATATATATATATATATATATATATATAGTATATATATATAATACACAAAAGCCGTAAATATCTTGCAAATTATATCCTTATAAACGGTGAGTTCTGATGTCATTGCTTATAAACGGTGAGTTCTGATGTCATTTCTGTCACATGACTCACTGAAACCTGTGTATTATAATAAATAAAGTACCCCCAGTTGCAAAATATGAGGATATTAGAAGTTACCTCGGAGTTCCATGACCTTCGGCCTCGTGTTTTTATATGGTCATGAAACTCCTTGGTAACTTATAATATCCTTATAATTTACAACAGGAGGTACTTTATTCACTATATATATATATATATATATATATACACACTATATATATGTGTATGTGTATCATTAGAAGAGATATTTTACTAGTGATGGGCAAATCTGGGGCGTTTTGCTTCGATGAAATTTCACAAATTTCTAGTAGAAATTTACAAAACGGCAAAAAATTTTCAAAATGCCGCCACGTCTCATTTCCGGACGCGGGCAAATTTTCACCCAGACAAAAATTTTCTGGCGCTACGTGAATCGCGGGAATTTGCCGCAGGCGAATAAATTCGCCCCTGACTAATTCTTACTCAAGTTAATGGAGTGATGTCTTGTTGGGGGGCCTTATTTATCAAAGTCCCAATTTATCCGACTATTTTAATCGAAAAAGTCCGACCAAACTAGAATACACGATTGACCTTATTGATTTTCAAATTTGGACTTTTTCCACCCCCCAGGTACAATAAATGTTGAAAAATTTGGATTTTATAGTAAAATGAAACTCAAATTTTTCGAGTTTTTGGCATTGGGACTTGAAGAATGGGCAACTTTACCTTTGTCTGAGAAGATAAAGAGCCTCATCCACAACTACCAC
>CM044437.1:11669589-11683103 GCA_024363595.1 Xenopus borealis | reverse complement strand
TTGGTCGAATTCGAGGGTGAATTTACCCTCGAATTCGAACAATCGAATTGTGGTCGAATTGTAATCCATCGAATTCGAATATCTATCGATCGATAGAAATAATTCGGTCGGTCGATAAAATCGTTTGAATCGAACGATTTTAACCATTTGATAGAATTTTTTTATTCGATCAAAAATAGCTGAATCCAATACGGTAGGCTGAATCTGGTGAACTAGGCAGTCGAATAAAAATTTAAAGGGCAAGTTAGTCGACTGTCAAATATTCAAATAGATTTTTATTCTAATTATTGGAATCATTTGAATCGATCAAATTTTCTAAATTCGATGGTCAAAGTCGTCTTCAAAAACTTTCAAAAATTTGAATCTTTTTTCAAATTTGATCGAATTTCGAATCCTTCATGTGAATTTGATAAATCTGCCCCAAAATGTCAAGTGCAGAAATGTGATGAAACAAAAACGAAAGGTGAATGCTGGACATCTTTATTAAGTACTCCTCATACAAAAAAATTCATGAAAATGTAACATTTATATTTATAGCTTTTATTTTAATTTTGTTATTCAATTTTATTGGTGATCATTGAGTTACAATGACCCTATCACAGCATTTTGGCATTTTGTGTAATTTATGTAAGGTCTTGGAAACATCTTGTACAGAGTCCATGGTGTCCCATAAGGTTCATTATTGGGGTCACTTTTTTATTTATCAGTGACTTAGAAGTGGGTATTAAAACATGGCCAGTGATAATTCTCGTACAAGTATGGGACCTGTTATCCAGAATGCTTGGAACCTGGGGTTTTCCGGATAAGGGGTCTTTTTGTAATTTGGATCTCCATACTACAAAATAATTTAAACATTATAAAAATCCAACGTTGCTGAAGAAGGACCTGAGGAAATAATAATGATAAACTAAACTGCAGTACAATATGATCATATATTTACAGGCTAAAAAAAAGTGTAGTTCTGCGTCCCTCCACTCCAAATAACGTAGAGGATGAAGGACGATTTAAGTCTTTTAAGGTATTATTGGGCCTTGACTAAAGATTTAATAGGCTGTCCCTCACCGCATAATACTCACAAACATCAGTAACTCTAATGCTGGAGAGAATTATAAACAGAGTCCAAGAACATTCCAGAGGTCACAACCGGGAAATCCAATAGGACAAGCAAGCAGGGGACATCAGCCCAGGAACAAGGCTGTGAATCACGGACCTAGGGAGGGTCACAGGAACAGGAATCTCTGGAAGAACAATCTCAGAAACACAAATCTCAGGAATAAGAATCTCAGGAATACAAATCAGAACAGCAAGATCTGGGCTATGAAGCAAAATGACCCAGCAAAAAGGTGCCCTGGCTTTTTCTTAAGGTGGCCATACACGGTCAGATAAAAGCTGCCAACAGACTGTGTCGGCAGCTTATCGGCCCGTGTGGGGGGGCCCTCCGTCGGGCTTTCCCGATCGATATCTGGCCGAAAGTCGTCCAGATGTCGATCGGGCAGGATTAAAAATCCTGTTGGATCGCGGCCGCATCTGTTCGTTGATGCGGTCCCGCGATCCAACCGCCCATACTGATACGATCGTTGGGCCCTAAGGCCCACGATCGGATCAGCCCGATATCGCCCACCTCAAGGTGGGCATATCGGGGAGAGATCCGCTCGTTTGGCGACATCGCCAAACGAGCGAATGTCTACGTGTATGGCCACCTTTATAGCGGTAGGGTCTGTTTTTACCAAGCTTAAAAGCAAAAAAAAGAATTGCTTTTCAGGTCCCACATTGCTTAGTGATACAAAAATGCTAGGTAATAACAAATTAGACTCATTAGCACCGTTCTCTTAAAGGTATAAATTGGTAAGATATTGACCAAGAAACCATAAAGGATGATGAAAATATATCTAGAATCTACAATGATAATATTCTATGCACTTCTGTTCCCCGATGTAGGGAGTGATGCTGATCCAATACTGGTAAGTTTGGAACTTAGAACCATAGATGTAAATTAAAATGTTTATACAGAATAATAAGCTCATGGGAGTTGATAATTTGTTTGATACTAACCCGCATGTTAGAGAGGTTAGCCTGAGCCTGGGATGAATGCCAGGGGAAATAATTCATGTTACAGATGTGTATTTACTGGCAAGAAGTGATTTGCTTCCTACCATTCTCCTAAGCCTTAAGAAACACCCAACCAGCAGTGGAGGAGTATTTTCCATATGAATTTGTCTGGTGGAAATTGTATGAAGGGATGAAAGTATATTTATTTTCTATTTTCTATAGAAGTACTCCTGTTTTAGTTTGCACTTGCTTAAGCAGCCATTGTTACTCTGCCAGGCTGACCACAATGTTTCTCTTCCACATCTCACAATGTTCCTCATGTGTTTAATATCCAGTTACAGAGTAGATAGAAGGGGGGCATGACCTTGTAGTCCAAGAGTGTAGCTGAACATCAATGTATTTATGGCCAGGCTGCAAACTTTCATTGGTTTTACCAAACCAAGGAATAGGAGTTACTATAAATCTATTCCAACATAGGTACTAAGCACAATTCACCAGGGAATGGCATAGGGGCCCTTTATAAGACACATTATCTTTATAATTATTCCCTGATTGTTTTCCAATACCTTGTTTCTATAAAGATATTGAATCAGTCCTGTGTAAGTTCATGGTTTCACTTCTACTGGCCCACCATGACAGCAGGACATCTCCTAGAAGGCCCAACCTTCTGTAGATCCTCTAATCTACCCAGTCTAGTGACCTATGTTTTCTGCCTGGCCTTCCTCCTGTATCCTAGGCCACATGAGTTCCATGTCAAGCCCAAGTATTAAGTACCCTGAGGAAGTCCACCATAAGAAGACAATAAGGACTTTATGGCTCTTTTTAAGGCCCTGGGACTGAACCACATTACCCTGTGTCATCCCTTATGGCTAGTCTACTGTTGAAGTATATGCAGGCTAGTAAGGGTTAAACTGAGGAGGCCGAGGCCCAAGGGGATACTGGGCAGAAGGAAAAAAAGGATAATGGAAAAAAGTAGGAAGAGGAGACACATAATAAATGCAACTTACAGGCCTGCCCTAACTGCATTTAAACAAAATGCTACCAGCTTACCCCATTGCTTTTTTTCTGCTATTTTCAAATTTTTTTGGAAAGCGGGCTCAGCATTCTTTCACTATTTCTGTGAATTTCAGGGGAGTATCTTCTGCTTTCAACAAGAATACGTCTTGCTAATATCACTGTTGTACGCTGCCATTGCTTGCTAATGAGCCTTTACGCCCACACGATTGGTCATTTTTAGCTTCTCAGCCACGCCAAATGTTTTTTGGCCCAGAGTGGATATTCTCATGTAGCTACTGGAGCCAAAATATTAACAGTATTGCCATAAGCACTAACCACACATGTGTTAATCCCTTCAGTGCCAGACATTAACGCATCATTTAGTAATTACCCACATAATTTAGCCCATCACCGATAAATGCACAGCATACTGTATATATATATTAGGGATGCACAGAATCCAGGATATGGTTCTGAATTAGGCCCTTTTCAGCAGGTTCGGCTGAATCCAAGTGCCTGGTAGAACCAAATCAGAATCCTTAAAATCACATGAACTTTTGAAAAACAAACAATCGTAGCGCCTTCCCTTTGCACATGCAAATTAGCATTCGGATTCAGTTTGGTATTCAGACAATCTTTCACAAAGGATTCGGGATTCACTAAACCAAAATAGTGGATTTTGTGCATACCTAATATATATCAACTCTATATAAATGTCACTTGAACCCAGAAGCAGGGCAGGGGACAAAGTCCAAAAAAAAACGATGCAAACCACCAAGTTTTTGCACATTTGCAACTTGCACAGCACAAAATTTCCTTGTGTCTGATACTAGCCAGATAGATGACATAGTGCTCATAGGCAGGGTTGGACTGGGGGGCCCGGGGCCCTCCGGGGCTGCTGCTTCAGGGCCTTCCATCCGGAAACCCAGCCCCCCATGTATGTGCCACTCTCACGTGCGCATCAGCGCACGCACTGTTCTGTCGCGAGAAAAAGCTGGGGGGGGGGGTTGCCGGACAGGAGGCCCTGAGGCAGCAGCCCTCAGGGTCTGGAGGGGGGGTCCCTGAGGCAGAAGCCCTCAGGATGTGGAGGGGGCCCTGAGGCAATCCAGGTTCCAGTTCTGGGCCGGCGGGGCCCACTTGAGTAGGGGGTCCACCGGGTTTTTTCCTGGTGTCCCGCTGGACCAGACCGACCCTGCTCATAGGAATGCTTCCTCAATGGAGAATCCTCTTATTCCGGTAATTAATGTTGGGGTGCCTACTTTGCAGACCTAGGGGATGTTGTAGTGATGGTTTCTATTTTTTCTGCTGGGTCACTAGCCCAGTAGTGATGAAGATCTGTAATAGACAAAGATGCTTTTAAGGTGAAGCAACACAAAGCATGGAATTCTTCCCTATCCTCGGCCCCATGGGCAATCAGCAGGGGACGTAAATAAACCAGTTTTATTGCACCCAGAAACAGTAATGTAATCTCAGTCTATTACATAACAAAAGCTAACACTTGGGATTTGAGATTTGAGATTAAAGGGGTTGTTCACCTTTGAGTTAACTTTTAGTATAATGTAGAGAGTGATATTCTGAGACAGTTTGCAATTGGTTTTCATTTTTTATTGTTTGTGGTTTTTGAGTTATTTAGCTTTTTATTCAGCAACTCTATAATTTGCAGTGTCAGCAATTTGGTTTCTAGGGTACAAATTACCCTAGCAACCCTGCACTGATTTGAATAAGACCCTAGAATACTAATAGGAGAGGGACTGAATAGAATGATAAGTAATAAAAAGTGGCAATAACAATACATGTGTAGCCTTACAGAGCATTTGTTTTTAGATTGTGTTAGTGAACCCCATTTGAAAGCTGCAAAGAAACAGAAGAAAATTGCAAATCATTAAAAACTATGAAAAATAAATACTGAAGACCAATTGAAAACTTTTTTAGAATTGGCCCTTCTACAATATACTAAAAGTTAACTTGAAGGTGAACCACCCCTTTAAGCTCACGGGAGTCCGATGGCATCCATAAGAAAAAGTCATTACCAAAGTGCCCTGGAGAACATTTTCTGCACATTTACTTTCATTTTGTTGAGAGGGTCACAACCCTTTTAAAGACAGCACTGGACCCCCCCCCCACCCAAGAAAAACATAAATATTAAGCAGGATGGTGTGAAGAAGCTAATTTAAGCACTGACAAAGCCACAGAGCTGTAACCGCAGAGGGTAGGTGAGTATCTCAGACGAACAAAGTCCATTGATCTTTATCCGGCTCCTTTCAGAGCCCCATCCTGCTAATTTAATCTTAATATCAGAGTCCTATATCTGCAGCAGCTATTAGTGCAACTCATCAATAAAAGCAGAGAGTCATAGCATGTAATTATCTTATAAATTCTATATGGAATCTTCTCCTGACAATGTTGCTTCCTCTAGCTCTAGGGGTAACCATATAGGGGAGAATACATGGCATTGTGTACTTGTTGGAGCATCTGTATAATAAAGGCCTACATACGTTTATCTGCTGTGCAAGAGAATACAGTATATTGCCTGCTGTTCCCTTTAAACTTACATTCTGGTTGTATAGCCTCTAGCACCTATGAAAAGAAAGCACTGGAGGGACTGCCCTAGACAATAAAGAGTTATAATTAACTGGTTATTATAAAAGGACACATTGGTTGTAATGTCCTAGTAACTATATAAATTACAATATATTATTATCTTTTATTTATGCAGTGACAGTGACGGTGCATTTTGGCTATGCCAATGGTCAATAAGAGCAAGACACTTCTGTAGATCATGCTTGGTTGGGGAGGTGCCATCTTCTACTGAAGGATAATGTTGACCCCATAATGGATGACAGAACTGATAAGGCAGAGAGCTGGGCAATGTGCTGGGGGAGGTAAGTAGCACTGGGCTGGTGGCTTCTTTGGGGTAAAAGAACATTGCTGTTCTATATTATAAGTAATATAGTCACCTGCCTAACTAGGATCACTTGGAGTAGTGAAGAAACCCATAACCCAGTACTGGTGTTTATCAATCCCCCCTCTAGGGGATCTACCTAACCTTTCAGATGCATAACACTATGTATATATATATATATATATATATATACATTGGTTTGTGCAGTCAGTTTATTGGACGTTACTGCATACGATGACAAGTCCACACTTGTCCAACAGATTTCTTGGAGCCAAGCAGACTACTTTTTTTTGCAGCCGACCACAAGCCCAGTAGAGGTGGCCTCCTCCATCCAATACATCTGCACGCAACATGTTAGGGGAGCTAATAGCAGCTTTTAGCTCAGTCATATGTTCCCTGTGTCTGAACTAGTATTTAAAGCCCACACAGAAATGGACTTTAATTACTGGATGAGGTAACCGAGCTTCAGTCCCAGATTCAGCGGAGATGAAATATTATATTCTCCACTAATGTTTCTCATGCTTATACATGACTTAGAATTATTTAACAAAAAATCCTTTCAGCCTAAAATGTTCAACCAAGGACATACTATAAATAATCCGGAAGAACTATTTACAGTAAGAGGCTAATCTTTATAATAAACGCACTGCATAATGGAGTCTTTATTTAACCCTCGTACGGCGTTGCTAGAGCTGGTGCTTGGGGGTACAATGAAAAAGACATGGAATTCTGAGCAGTAAAGTGGAGCTTGAATAAAGTTCCTTTTAAATGGGGGGCACAAGATGGACCGTACCAACCACTGGTTGTAAAATCCATGCCATTATATCCTATGTAGCTTCCTACATGTCCACTAAAGACATTTACCCTGATTTCCTTTAGTAAAACCCTGGTCAAGGGGTGGTTTACTGTTGAATTAACTGTTAGAATGTATAGAACGGCCAATTCCAAGCAACCTTTCATTTGGTTGTCATTGTTTATTTTTCATACTTTTTGAATTATTTGCTTTGACTCCTTCCAGCTTTCAAATGGGAGTCACTGACCCCCATCTAAAAAACAGTTGTTCTGTAAGGCTACACAATTATTATTGATACTTATTGGACGAAAACCAGCGCGGATCACGATGTCAAAAAACATCTTCAGGGAATTTTGCCATTGACTTCTACATGACCTCGACAGGTTGGAGTATTTTTCGGATTTGGATTTTTAGCAGTTTAGGGGTAATATGAATATGAAATTCAAGGTTTTCCCCTTTAAAAACTCATCCAGAACCATTAAAGGTTTAATAAATAGGTCCCTATGTCTTGTCACGTACTCTCGTTTATTATTTACATTCTTTCCTGCATATTCAATAATTTCAAGAAAACTAAAAAAAGATATTCATTGTTATTGGTAAAGGTGCAAGGATTTCTGTACCTTTACATAATTTTATAGAATTAAAAACGCATACAATGTATTATCATTAATTAAAACACCCCCCATGTTTTCACAGAGTGTTGATACCTTAATGGTACTGTCATGATTATTACAACTTAACCCTGCCTCTCTTCATAGATCCATTTTTTGAATACGGAAAAATTCAGCCTTTAATGTTATCCAGGAGAGGCAAATCCTCTATGTTTGTCCCTGTGTGTGTGTGTCCTGACTTGGCACAACACCATGTTATATAATGTCTCTGTGCGGCTGGTGAATTACGGGTCAAGCTCAGGGCATCTCTCAATTTGCTGTGTTCTAGGACATCTGCCTAAACAAGACAGGCCGCGCCAACTGATTATTTTGTTCCTTCCTCTCCTTCAGATCTGACTTAAAATGTCTCACCCTGGAAGACATTCAGGGCACGCATTTCACAATGCGCATTTTAAACCACGCAACAACACAGTTTGAGCTGTATGGATGGGCCTGTGTGATATGTGAATACATATTGCTTAGGGTCATCAAAGCCTCTTGTTCCCTCATTATAAATCTGTGCCTTGCCAATAAATCAGCCGGCTACATGCAGCAACGCTGAGAGAGCTGCGATTTTACAAGCGCGGTTGAGCAAAGAATACACATTTCAGAGAGAGAGAAATCTAATTTTTCAGGAGGTGTCAGGGGTATGAGGAAGCTTAGCGCAGCAAATCTCAAACAAACAGGGCTCCAAGACGCACCAATTAGATTCCAGAAAATGTAAGCAGAAATGATAAAGGTACTTGATAAAATTACTTGATAAAGGTTTGCATCTGTGTTGCCATTCTGTGATGTAAAGGAAAGTGATTTATGTTGAAAAGCAGATTTTATTGCAGTACGTTTGCTATGAGCTGTGATGGTTAGAAATAGATGTTTGGTCCCAAGTTTTATCCATTGTCAGTTGTGTCCGTCCTGATTATTCTGAATCAAGTACAAGTGTGACTATTGACACTGTGGAACCCTGCAGCTACAGCCACCCTGGTAATTCCCACAGCAGGTTGTATCAATAGACGTATCCTAATACCTATGGCAGGTTATGGCCATCCAGTTGACAAGAAGTGGACCGCAGGTAGGGATTTGCCACCAAGACAGTCCTTTCCATGACGTCTTCACTAGTGATGTGCGAATCAACCCAAAGCCCGTTCAGCCCATGGGTTGGGTGGGTGTCCTACTAGTTCCCCACTCCTGCCATATGCGTTCCTTTTTATTTACTTGTGCACCGGGGTGCACTTCCCCATTCTGTGATATCATTGTGGAGCAGGCGCAGGTATATAAGTGGGAACACATGGTGGGTTAAGGTCGGGTGCTTGTTCATAGGGAGTGGGTGAGGGTCGGGTGCAGGATCAAGTTTTTCAGATGCGTCTATGTAAAAAATTTAGCATCCATGTAAAAATCGTTGCACCAGTGTTAAATCTGTTGTGTTTGCATCAAATTAATTGTGTTTGTATCAAATTTGTTGCGTCATCATATTAGGTGTGCCGACGTCAAAATTGGTGTGTCCGTGTCAAAGTCAGTGCGTCCATGTCAAATTCGGGGCGTCAGCATCACATTCTTTGCGTTTGCGTCTTCGTCAAAGTCAGTGTGTCCATGTCAAATTCAGGGTGGCACGAAACGGTGTGTCCACGTCAAAATCAGTATGTCCACTTCAAATTCAACAAGTCCGCGTCAAGAAACTATGCAAAAACCGGTGCATCAAATTCAGGGTGGCACGAAACGGTGTGTCCACATCAGAATCAGTATGTCCTATTCAAATTAATTGTGTCCAAGTCAAGAAACAGTATGTCCACATCAAATGGGTTGTGTCTGCATCAAAATCGGTGCTTCCAAGTCAAAATCATGGTGTCTGTGTCAAATGCGGACTCTGTGGCCCAGTCCAGTAGTGAGCCACGGCCTGGCTGTGTGTTTATTCTTGGCCTCTCCAGCCATCACCATCTACGTTACACTAATATCCAGTTAAATTATAATGCCATCAACGTTGTTTGTTATCGTGAGTGTGAAATCTCCCATAGAAATGCAATTTCCCTTTAAGCATTTTCTTTTGCCGAAACAATGAATATTAAATCCAAGTTCTTGACATAAAAATACAACTATAATGAGATCTACAATGCTAAAGTCATATCTTTGAAGATGACAAAAGAAAGGTCAGACGTGACTGGAACGGTTGGTCCCCAGCATGCATCAAAATTAATATTTTTCATACGTTTGCACAAAATGTGGTACAGCTCTTTTCTATTGTTTGTTCATTATAAATAGTTATTGATGCCACAATGATAAAAGAGGGCTAAATGCTTAAGCAGAGTAAAACCGAACCAATTTCGGATTAGTAATTGTTGAAGGCCCTTGGCCTGCCATGGACGTTGCCATGAGATCTCTTGTCCATCCCCACAGTCAACTTAAAGTTGATCCCAAAAAGTCACCTGGCTTTTTGGCGATCAAATCCAAATTGAATGTCAAACTGTTGGATAGAACTGCATCTATCTGTTGAAGTTTTCAATAGTATTATCCTTTACAGGGTAAATATACATTCCCCGCAGTGCCAAGTGCCCTGTTAAGAGCATGGATATTTTTACAGGTAATGGAACCTTTTCAAACCCAGCTTTTCTTTCCTTGTGGAGCATTGTGTACACTAAAAACCCAGTGTGAACACTAGCTGAAAAATGATTTCCATCAGCATGAACTGAATGAAATAGGAAAGGCTCGACGCAGCCACAGGCAAGGTCTTATCTCTGCATTAATAAAGGGAGCCTTTCCTTGACTCTTTGATATACATCTGTTTTGAGTTGGCTTTGCCTGGAAACCTCCTTGGTCTCTTTCATTTCACTCTTGCTTTGTGTGAAGCCGTTTCCTTAACCTCTTGAGTACTGTGGAGCATAAAGGGAAATATGTGGGATGAAGGGCAAGGTGAGTAGAAAGCAGACTGAATGCATGAGGCAGGCAAGGAGCTTTTTATTCTTTTTTTGTGATCACATATAGAAGAGCATCCCAAGGCTTGAGGCTGCTACTGTTATCACCTTCCTGTGGTATAAGCCTGATGGTTTTTTGCACAGAAAATATCATTCCTACATGTATATATAGTTAGAATAAAGGATCCCTCAAGTAGACAAAATATAGTGTGTACTGTTGCAGTTTGCAACCCACTATGCGTATGGTTAGTTATAAAAATGATTGGAAGGCTCAGTTGTTTAGAAATACGACTGCCATGTCGAGAGGAAAATCAGAGGGGTAATTATTTGTACATATTCAAGATATGTTGTAGAATGCGTGTTAACATATAATCAGCCAGTTATTAATTATTCTTCACAATTGCTAGCCATATTATAATATCATAATCAGTATTGAGATCCGTTCTTGAATGGTTTGAAGAACTTAAAATTCCTTTGGAGGGCCATATCCAGCCCGCAGACCTCCAGTTGGACAGCCCTGAGCTGAAGTATTGAAGATTGATTATACTGCTAATGTGCATTGGGCTAAGGGGGAGTTTGCATATAAAGGTTGAGGGAATATACCACCTGTGGGAAAATGTACTCCATGACTGTGATGCCCATGAATTTGTTAGACATGCAAGGTAAAATGCAATTTTGAATCAGCAAACTGGTCATGAATGGGTAGTATTGGTCATGAAAACACTTTGGGTTGTTCCTTCATATTTGTAGTCCTCTCACACGAGTAGGATCTGCCTTCTGGTTCTAATCTTAAAAATTGCCACAGTAGCCCTGAACAAAACCATAGCAACATTTTAAGTTTAACATTGACTCTGGAAATAATATGGCCATGCAATTATACCAGTCTGTGTTTCATAATACATAAACATGAAATAAACCTTGCATAGAAGCAATAATCACAATTAAAGAAGAAATGCATGTAGTATTAGTAATTAAGGCTAGATATAGGTCTCTGGAGAACCAAAATGTTTCTGAAGGTTTACAAAAAGGACCACTGAGAGAACTATGTTGGAAATGTACCAAATCGGAGGAGCACTATTACTTATCTAAGGATAGAAACATATTCACCCCAATCCAGTCTTAATCGATTTTCACTTTCTTTTCAGGTCCTCAATAAGGGAAGTCCCATGTAAACAGGGACAGCTGGGAGGAATGAGTAAATATTGGTTACAAACCCAATGGCAGGTCAAAGTATGTCAGGACTTTCAACCCCATGAACCCAATGGATGAGAAGAGGACTACTTCCTATCTTACATCTTACACATGTAACTGTGGAACATGACAGCCCTTGCTATGGGCAGCTCTTCACATCTCATAACCAGCAATTTTTAAATTGGAGGTAAGCTCAAATACAATATTTTGCATAATTAAAGCATGTTTAATGCACTGGGGCTCTTTCTGTAGTCATCTGACCATTCTATTGACGTGTCCAGACTCACACAGCTTCCAGATGTTCTTTTCTTTCAAAACATAAAAAACACAAGAATATTGTAGTTGGAACAGGCTTCTTAGGATTAGACACAATTATTTGAGGAAGGTTTTCCCTTAGATTCTGAGCATGTATATTGCCCAGCACTTCTAGATAGAACAAGCACAGGAGCATTTTCAACTTACACTTCGAGTGTAAGTTCTCCACCATTGATTAGTTCTAAAAACCCAATACTAATGAAATTAATGTATTGCACATTTGCCTGTGAAATTTGTTCGAAATTTTGGAGTAAATGCTTTACTATTTCAGTTTGTATAAAAAGGATTTTTACAGACTTTTGGAAATTTAAGAAATTTGTCTCTTACTAAATATGGGTGGTGGAATAAATTGTTTTGGCAAAATGATACAATTTTTTTAAACGTTTCAGCCATTGAGTGGCTTTAAAAAAGTGAGAATTCAGTAACATTTTTCTATTTGATCTTGGATCTTTAATTTTGCCCAACAAATGTTGATCATCATCCAAAGAGTTTAAAGTTAAGCATTAAGTTTAAAGCACTGGTGGTGCCAATATGCTGTGCAATTTGATAACATTGTGGCCAATACTGGGGCATTTTTTCTTTAAAATTTACACCCGCTAGGGGTAGTTTCTTCTAAGGTGCCACAAGGTTGGATCAATTACCCAAGTATCGAAATGAACCAAAACTAGTATCCTGCACCTGAATCAATGGCAAAATGGTACTCTAGAGAAATATATCTCTGGTGCAATATTTATGGAAAATGTACTCAGCCTGGGAATAAAGGCTAGCAATTGAGGGTGCCCAACATAAAGACACCCCTCATTCTTTAGCCTTTAGTTATAAATTCCAAACAAATCTTGGGTTGAGAAGCTCCAATCGTTAATGTGGATGTCTTCAGAAAAATACAGTAGTGAACAAAGGCTGTTTTTAAGAAAACAAAGGGAACTGAAAGCCCTACTTTCTTATAGATTAAAATATAATTACCATTATTATTATTATTAAGAGGGACTTTAGCTGCTATTTGGTCAGGAAGTGCAAGTCGATCAGGACCTCATTACCAAACCAATCAGGCACAATTTGTCCTGCTTGTCTAGAATTTAATCTTCTCTTTTTTCCTGCCTGACTTCTAGACTTAGAGCAAGAGCAGAAAGATGCCGTTGGCATTAAAACCCATCCTGTTATCTCCCTCACCCTTTCCTATTCTTTTGGAATGATGGTTAACTGATACAGCTGCCAAGACTGACACTGCCAATCCGCTTCTACTCAGTAAGGTCACGCTGATGACTTGACTTGTGATTGGCTGCTCTGCCCCTGAACTGTTATTACTGTCTGTTTTGATTGGAGGCAGGAGGTGGTCCCCAGTCAAACACAGAAAAGGTCTTAAGAAAGGTAATTAAATCCTGTCAGAGGCAATTATTGGTTCCAGGGGCATGGGTCTGGGACTGAATGCAGATGATCTGAAGCATTATTCTTGGAGAAATTCAACTGTGCTTCTGGCACACAATCCCGAACCTTGGAGGAAACAGCAGGCTTTCTGTACACAATGCCATTCTGTGTTTTCAATTGGGCTGTGGATTTTTGTTCCCTACCCCAATCATCAATTATTTTTAGCCTCCTATTCACAGTGTTTTCTTTTCATTTACATTCGCCTGCCCCATGCAACTTCTTTCATCAAGCTGAAAACCCGATACATGTGTATTGTCGCTGTAATTACTCGTTTCCGATGGGGGGGGGGG
>CM044437.1:11594500-11662799 GCA_024363595.1 Xenopus borealis | reverse complement strand
GCTTCCTCCTTGGTCCACTTTCTCCCCTGGGCGCCTAACGAAGGCCAACCCGTGACAGTAAGCAACACATGTTGCTTGTTGTTGTTGGGCTACAATTTCCAGAATACTCCAAAATATTACCAAGAGTTGATACAGAGATAGAGTAATACTCCAACGGCCCAATAAATCTGAATCAAGTGAGAAACCTGCCTGCTTCACGCATAGACAGCGAAAAATATATTAAAGGGAAACTGTCATGGGAAAATTTTTTTTCCCCAAAACACATCAGTTAATAGTGCTGCTTCAGAAGAATTCTGCACTGAAATCCATTTCTCAAAAGAGCACACAGAATTTTTTATATTTCATTTTGAAACCTGACATGGGGCTAGACATTTAGTCAATTTCCCAGCTGCCCCAAGTCATGTGACTTGTGCTCTGATAAACTTCAATCATCTTTACTGCTGTACTGCAAGTTGGAGTGATATCACCCCTCCCTTTCCCCCACCCAGCAGCCTAACAAAAGAACAATGAGAAGGTAACCAGATAACAGCTCCCTAACACAAGATATGAGCTGCCTGGTAGATCTAAGAACAGCATTCAATAGTAAAACTCATGTCCTACTGTGTACTATTCAGTTACATTGAAAAGGAAAAACAACAGCCTGCCAGAAAGAAGTTCCCTCCTAATGTGCTGGCACAAGTCACATGACATGGGGCACCTGGGAAATTGACAAAATGGCTAGCCCCATGTCAGATTTCAAAACTGAATATAAAAAAATCTGTTTGCTCTTTTGAGAAATGGATTTCAGTGCAGAAGTCCACTGGAACAGCACTTTTAACTGATGCGTTTTAAAAAAAAACATGTTTCCCTTTAAATTGCCCATCCTTGAAACACAATTCGGGTCGATATGCTCTGGATATAACAAAGTCTCGCCCCCTTACATCCTAGACAAGCCCTTAGACATTACCACTCCGCCTCCTTACATCACTGCCCATTTCTACTAGGTAGCAACTCTAAAACATGGGGAAGTACAACAAAACTTATTGATGTACTTCTAGAAGTTACAGGAATTAGATTGGTAGGGTTGCTGCCTGGCCTATTATGTAAAATTCCAGCCAACTCCTCTTTTAACTTACCTTGTCTGTCCTGATTGTCCAGACTCCAACTCCACATTCTTACTGGCCCGACAGGTTTCTTGCTTCCATGGAAAGGATTCCATAACCACATCCGCTAAATGCAGAGAAGGAAATCTCACCTCTTTAAATGAAAATTAGGGAAAAGATCTAGCAAAGGGAAAAAAAACTTATTGAGATCATTAAGGTGATTAAAGCTATTTAAAATGGCAAATGTATTTTTATTTAAGGGATGTATTAAATCTATTGCTCTTTGCAGAGTGGAAACATCCTAATAAATCAAACACCCGTCTGGAATTTTACACTTAAAGAAGAACATTCATTACAGGGGAACAGAGAGAGAGAGACACTCATTGTAGGTTAAATTGTATCTAACTAGGGGGACAGATACTTATGTTTTATCCTTGCAAAATATAGATTATCTCATTGTGATATGAACTGTCATTAGCAATTCTAAAGAGAACACTCTCTTTTTCAGTAACACTTGCAGTAATATTATACATATAGTTAATTAAAATCAATATTCAAATTGCAGAAATAAAAATGACAAAGCTAAAATATATAAAAATAACATTTACAATGATAAATTAAATAGTAAGATAGATTATCTACATTGTAAAAAACAAGCAAGACTGCATTACCTCAACACACTCAGTCCTTATAGAGTTGGCAGGTTATTGACCCTTTAATGGGGCCCCGTAGATTTAGGACTGCATCAGTGATTGATGTGTTACTCATCCAATTGGTCTTCTAGTGCATGCAATATTATCCAATCATTAGCCAGATTTGGGCCACCACATGGGTGGCTAAACCAAGCAAAGATCCAATCATTTGGAGACCTTGCCAACCAGGTAGGCCAATGTATGGCCAGATAAACCCTATCTAGGGAACATTTATACAAAAATGAGAAAAATTCAGTTTTTTCCACACTTGACCTCACAAGGGAGCCATCTCCAATACAATTTACATGCACTGCTAGAAGAAAAATTTAAATTAATAAAAGAAATGGATCTTGGATATGTTTTTTATGGTCGTGATCAAGCTAAGGGAGATGTCTTGACCTTTGATAGTCCTTCCCCACAAGTGGTGGTTGACTCACTCCATATTTATATAATAGAAACATCTCTTTACAGTCAGAGAAAATTAGAAAACAGCAGTGGCTCTTCAATTAGGGTTTTTGTTCATTAAAAATAAGCATTTATACACTGGAGCTCCTGCACAGATTATACCTTGTCCACTGACAAGTAGTGATGGGCGAAACGGCCGCGTTTCGCTTCGCCGAAAAATTCGCGAATTTCCAGAGAAATTCGCGAATTTTTCGCCGATTCGCGAAACGAGTCGCGCGTCGTTTTTGACGCGCGTCGCGTCGTTTTTGACGCGCGCCGCGTCATTTCCAACGCGTCGCGTCATTTTCGGCGCGCGTCGCGTCGTTTTCGGCGTGTCGCGTCAAAAACGACGCGCGACTCGTTTTTGACGCGCGAATTTTTTTGGGCGAATTCTTTTCCAAGTTTCGCGAATTTATTCGCCAGCGGCGAATCGCGGGAATTCGCCGCGAATTCGCCCCTGGCGAATAAATTCGCCCATCACTACTGACAAGGGTAGCGTTAGTTATATGACATCATCATGTAGCTTACCAGTCAATACAACCCCCAAATTGTGGCTTCCTGGGCTTTTAAAAGAGACAGCCAAGAGAAGGTTCCATTAAAGAGGTATTAGCTAGTTGTCAGGGTCTCATGGTTGGTGGAATTCTATACTAATTCATATGCAAAGTCATCATTAGTTCTAATGGAGGCCATACATGGGCATATCCTCTCTTTTGGAGAGGTCAGCAAATGAGTGGATCGTGCCTCAGGAAAGCCCACCTTGAATAGGCAATATTGGACTGATGCGTGGGCACTAAGATCAAGTGATCAGACCACATAGAAGGGAATGCAGGTGATCAGATTTTTAAACCTGCCTAGTTGACATCTGCCTGATTTTCTGTCAGATATCCATTGGGGAAGCCTGTCGGAGGGCCCCATACACTGGCCAATAAGCTGCCGAAATTTATCCGCCCCTGTACAGCCACCTTTAGAATACAAACAACATTAGAAGGGGAAAAAAATTATCTTATTTTAAGCTTTTATCATTTTACTTGTAACCAACAAATATGTTTATTTGGGTATTTTACAGAGGAACACATTTTTAGCTACAGTTTCCGTAAAAATTGAATATTATCTTGGTTTTTTTTTCCATGTAAGTTACTACTGGACATTTCTAAGAACAGTATCAGTGAGATATATTGAGTTGCTTTCTGGTACAACTGAACGAAACATCAGATAATGCCAGATTTATTATTGGCTTATTCTGTCCTTTGTACCAGGATTATGTTTTATATCAGATTTTCCTTTGCAACATGATGTAGACTTGTCTTGCACAGCAGTGGACTCCATATATTAAGCCAGTCAGTTCTTCTTTCATTTAAGTGTACCCAGAAATCTACATTCTGGCATGAAAGATTCTTTAACAAAAAGCTATATATTTCAGTCCAGAAAGTACTTTAAGTAGTTGGGTACTCCCTCCCAGAATGAATAACGATCAACAACACAACTCCAGTGCTCTTCGAGCTACAGTCCTGCAGAATAATGGCCCGGGTTGGGTAGCAACTATAAGTAGGGGAACTTGTTGGGTGGGGGCTTGTCGGGTTGCAGGTCAGTGGGTCCTGGTCAAGCACAAGTCTGCCCAAAAGGACTCAACCTTGGGCATTGTGGTTTGGCTACTGCCTACACGTTTTGGAGCCTTGTGAATAATGCAATGTCAGAAGCAGCTTGTAGGTACAAGGCTCCCTAGAGCCTTGTGCCCCCAGTGTTCCAAGTTCTGGATGACACGCAAGCTAGGGTCACTGCATGCAGGGTGCATGGGTTTCTTATATATGAGGCCTATAGTTACTTTCCCTAAAAGTTTATTAGAATTTAATTATATTACATAATATATTATATTACATAATATAATGCCAAGGTTTTAATGTATCTTCTTTATTCCTGAATTTTGATTTGGCCCTCATTTATTTTTCAGATCAACTGCGGTATTACCTGGGGAAAATCCTTTTCTTTTCCAGTCATCACTATGATCAGGTTTGTTGACTTCTTGGCTGACCCTTTGCCACCATTGCCCTCTAGAGCCTTCTAGCACTATATTTCCTCCAGCTCTTACTTTAGCATTTTATACCTGTAAGGTGCCATAGTTCCCATTGGCGTAACTACGGAGAAAGCAGATCGGAGAAAGTGGGCCCAGGAGTGTATGGGTGCTCAGTAAGGTCATAATTAATGAGCAATTTCTTATCATTAGTTTTTTATTTACAGTTTTAGAACTACAAGATGAATATCCAAGTAAGTAAATTTGCATTATTATTATCAGCAATCCATTTGTAGAACAGGCCAACTTACCAAAGTTGGGGCCTTAAATTGAATTTGCTGTGGGGATCAGTAACATCTAGTTACACCACTGATAATTCCCCCTCAATATTTTGCTGTAGCTCAAGCATCTAAAGTAGAACTTCATCTTAAATCATAATTCATTTCAATTATTGCTCTTGAAAGAACACTGGGTTATAAGTGTCTCCTGAAGAAGACATTTTGTGTTCTGATGACATTCCCCTACTATATTAAATTAATTTGTCTATTCTGATTAGTACAATTCATTCTTGATGTTTTACCTGCTCTTGAAATTGTAATGCATACGCTCTCGATTGTGCTCTTCAAAGTGTCTTTGACTGTATGGGTTCACTGTATACTGTATTCCCGGTCTGAACCACCTCATTGTTTTTATTGTCTGTTGCCTGGAATCTCGGCCACTATAGTTTCTGAGTGAAGGTTTCTACAAGCTACAGACTGTTTTTGGATGCAGTTGTGGCTTGAAGGATTTCGTATATATTGGGTGATGTTCAATAAAAGAGCTGTGCTGTTTCACCATAACTTCAGTTTCTCTATGGGCCTTTCCAGACACTGAAAATGTAGAGCAATTAGGATCAGCTGAAACAACACACTCAATTCACATGACTATCAAGTACTTTCCATCCAGTGCAGATGGGCAGAGATCTGGAGTTCTGGGCCTAAAACTGGCCTTCCCAATACCCTTTGTCTAGAAAGTAGTAATGGGCGAATTTAAAAAAAAAAATTAAAATTCGCTGGTATAAAAAAAAAAAGAGTTGCGAATTTTTCGAGAATTTCGCTGGTAATTCGCTAATTTTTCAGCGAAGCAAAATGGGAAAGATTCGCCCATGACTACTAGAAAGTCAGGAGAGGGAAATTAAAAGCCAGTGCATTCACAATATTTAGAGGATGAACTACCTAAAACATTTCTGCAAATACACCTCATTAGACATTAACTTGAAATTACAAAGTATCTAATGGTCTTGTATAGATGGTCCTTTCTCTAATGTTGACTATAAACATTTTATAGATTTCCCTGGAATTGAGACAAACATTGATATAGAGAATATATAACAACCCATCAATTAAGCATTTTGAAGGGGGGGGAGTTCCCTTTGTTTTTGTCATTCTCTTTATTAATTATGTTGCATTTCTTTGGTCTGTATTAGCATGGGCTCAAACTGTCATGAAATTGGAAAGATAAGGATACTGATCTCTAGTCTCAGGATTAATTGGGGCATCTGCAGGTAGCACAGAACGAAACATCTGGTTTCTAGAGGTTACTAGACTACAAGCCTTTTATTACATTATTCAATTTTGTTTTCCTTTTGTGGGTCAGTTTGGCCCATTTAATGAGTACAATGTGTATTTATAAAACAATGTATATATTTATTTATAAATAAATGCCCCTTGTTAAATATTAGATTAAATATTAATAGAATATTACCTCCTTTTCCAAATATATGTCATCAATATGTCAATAGCAACAGCACCACCATCACACCAAAGCCAATGAAAAAGTGCTATCATTTTAACCATGTCTCATTGAAACTGGTTGATACCAATGACTGGCTTTAATAAATTACAGGTGCATTTCTGTGAATAGAATGACACATTTTTGGCTGTTTAAGACAAGAGACCTTTCACTGTTGGGATTGACAACATAGATATCTCATGATTTCACCAATACCTAAACCCACTCTCTCTTCAATAAAACAGACTCCATTGTTCCATGGGTAGATATAATTCTGGCTTCCAAGTGAGGCCATGATTTTAACAGTGACATATGATACGGACTAAGGGAAATAAATGGAAGAAGGTTTAACAGAGAAATAGCTTAGTTTATTCATTCATTGTACCATAAACTAAAAGATGGGATACTCGGCAAGATTTATATTTCTAGTTAGTGTTCCTCAGCAAAAGCCGAAATGCTTTTCAGTCGAGCTTCTGGCACTGGCCCAGTGAGAGGGCTCAGGAAATATTATTCTTTTATTCCATCACAGCAGGTCCCTGGGCAAGCCAATAAGCTTCTGTATTCTACTTCCCCAGCTGTGTATCACTGGGCTGCTTATTCTTACAGGGAAAGTAGATCCAGTTTGTAAATTTCTGGTAATTTTAGGCTTTTGCACATGCTCATCATATCTGAATATAATATCTCATCATATCTGAATATTAATGTAACCATTTGAATTGAAATGTTTGTATTTCTGAATAGTACAAAAAATCAGGCCATAGTAGTTGCACCCAAAATTCTTGGAGCAGGAAAGACAATGGGGGTGTGGTCAGGGTGGTTCAGAGGGAGATAAGGGGTAATCAATGCTGTGGTTGGGGCCAGAGCGGAGCAGCAGGATACATTTAGATCCCTTTAGAAACTGTGCTCAAAATGAAAGAAATTAGAAAATTAAAGGAAGCCAAAATGTGGGTGTCAAAATGTAAGGCAAACCCCAGTGATTATATTCATCTACCTGATACCCCACACAGCTCTCCTCTTCTTCGAACATATTAGCCCAGGTTACTGTTTTCTGAGTGCCACAGACACCACTATCTTCCAGAAGTCCCCTGTCAGGTTTGGGTACACTGCAGAACTTTTACCGTGGTTTCTGTACTACAAAGGAACCTGGAGAGAGGCTGGCGTGTTTTTTTGAAGAAGAGACGGACCAACATAGGGAAGCAGGTAAGAAATTAGAGTTGCTGGTGGGTTGATGATGACATCTTGACACCAACAGGGTAATTTTTCCATTCCTTATGCTTTAATTGTATACCAAAATCTTGAGTCCCGAGAAGAAGTCCCAGAAGTGATGTTTTATTGTCAGGGTGAGGTTAAGATGAGGGCACCCAATTCAGACACAGTTGTTAGTATATTGAAAAGGCATACAGTCATCTGGCTTTAAATAATTAAGGCAAAAGAGACTATTCGATATTTTGGACCAAAGTCCTACAGATACACTTTTCTATTGCTTTGATATTTGACTACACTTTGCCATTTGTATGTCGTGAGGCATGACTTGCTTCTGGTAACCCTGGATGGGCTTATTGATGTTGCCTTTGTTCAGGCCGGACCCTCGCTGATCTTATAAGAAGAGCTTATTCATATTCTGCGCTGTTTAATTTGGCAATGTCGAGGCACTTGGCCCAGAGCTGAAGTGGAGGCATTGAGAAAACTGTCTGGGACATCATTCATTTCTGGGTTCCAACATATACAAGTGAACCTGCAGGAGGGGTAGGGGGATAACACTCGCTTCTACTGCTGGAGGAAGTGAAAGGAAATCATTCTGCTGGGTTAGAGATGCAGTAGTCTGTAAAAAGACCTTTCATAACATGCCATAACAATAAGGATCACAGAGCTAAGCATCACTCACTTGTTCTCCTGATTGGCTGCACATTGACTAATGGTAAATATTTTCTATAGGGTTACGCTCATAACATTTGTAAAGCTTGTGTTAGTGTTATCAAAGTTCAACAGTTACACATCCTTGTGACTCAGCGCTGTCAGTCTATTCTTTGCACTGCTGGCTCTGACTCGTGAAATGCTTACAGACCTATGGAGAAGCTTGGAGGCTATGATTAAGGGTGTTCTCTCTAAACGTGTAAGGCAATGTGGATCCTTTCCTGTTTGGAGTAAATATCCTAATTCATTTTATCCAGAGTGCCGCCTGCTTGTTTCTATATTTCCATTATGGAGAAGCTTGCTCAGCATAGTGGGAATTGGTAGTCATCTTTGAAGAATGATGGGGAGATGTCTTTAAAGGAGAAGGAAAGGCTTGCTGCCCTTGGGGGTGCCAGATGTTATGCACCCCCAAGTGATTGCAGTGTTGGACTGGGGTGCCAGGGGCCCACCAGAAAACCTTAGACCAGGGGCGCACCAGAAAACATTAGACCAGGGGCTCACCAGAAAACCTTAGACCAGGGGCCCACCAGAAAACATTAGACCAGGGGCCCACCAGAAAACATTAGACCAGGGGCCCACCAGAAAACCTTAGACCAGGGGCCTACCAGAAAACCTTAGACCAGGGACCCACCAGAAAACCTTAGACCAGGGGCCCAACTTTCCAAACCATTATTCCTTCTCTCCTCACTTAACCTCTTTATTCTCCTATTCTCTTCTTTTAGATCTACTTACTATACTATATTCTTCCATTATTAAGCCTCTTTTTCCAAATAAAGAAATAGGGAATGACCGTGAAATAGGCCAAATTGTTAGAAGCAAGAGGCCCACTGACACCTGGGCCCACCAGGAGTTTTCCTGGTATCCCTGTGGGCCAGTCCAACACTGAGTGATTGTATTGACTTACCCAAAACCCCAGGCTGGTGCTCCGTAGAAATCAGTAGAAATCTGCACCGGCCCAGGGTAATATCAGGGAGCACCACAGAGTGATCTTCTTCCACCTTCCTCTTCCTTTAGTTAAAGCTGAACTTTAACAAAAAAGTTGTCTATTTCGTTCAACTGCGCATGAATTTGCACCGGGAAATTTGAAGACAGAAGAAGATGGAAGTGGATTGCAATGTGGTACTCACTGGTATAACCCCAGGCAGCCTGAGGCAGCTTTGTGTTGCTGACGCCCCCCCCCCCCCGGTGTGCTCACCTTTTCGGTCCGGAGGGGGTCCACGAGGGTGTGGAAGAGGGCCAGGACGGTAACGCATAATTGCGCTCTCTGCGCTAGAAGAGCCAAATTTCGGGTTTAAAGTACCAGGAGCGGCGGTTTCTCATTGGCAGAGCACCACTGGTTCTCCTATAAAGAAGGAAATTACATAAAGATATATAATCCACAAAACCTCAGGTCCTGAGCATTCTGGATATCAGGTCCCATACCTGTGAAAGGGCTCTTCACATTGTCCATATTTTATGGCACGGTATTTAACAAATCCTGTCTCTTTTACAGAAATCCCTAGAGAATGGATTGTGTGCTGTGCGTGTGAGCTCGCAGCGGGTCGCACACTGTGAACACAGCAATATTTCAATTAAAGCCAGTAATACCTGTATCCTAACTCCTAACTTAATTAGCTCAATGGCTGTGTTATCCAGCTGAAATACCCCAGGATATCATTTCCAACCACACAATTTCTTCGGGTCACAGTACATAATTTAGCTCGGAGATTTGGGTCACAGGTTTTGGCTCTTTCCTGGCAACAACTGAGCAGACAATTTTGTGCTGTGGGAAAATGAGTAGCGTGAAACTTAATGCAGAGATGTGCTCTCCCCTGTGTCATTTGTACAGTTAAAGGGAGACAGCCGCGTCTTAATTACCCATTGCAGTTATTTACCCTTTAGGGGCTGAGATGCCCATTACAACCAATGAGAAATTTCTTTCAGCAACTGGACAACACAATTGAGAATCTGTCTAGGTAAATGAGCCCTGTTCTTTTACATTCATTGGGCAGGTTTTTATAACGAAACATTTTTATATCTTAAAATGAATGTGGATTGTTTCCTCTGCCTTGCTAAGCATTCTTATACCAATTATTCTGTTAAAGGGATAGTAAACCCTGCTGCACTACACTGATCAACCAAAGTGTACCTAGTTGTTGCTGGACTACGAATCCCAGAATAATGTGATAAATATACTGTAGGTTGAGGCATGCTGGGAGCTGTAGTCCACCAACTACTGGGTTGTAGTCTTAAAGCAATATTGCACAAGAAAACTTTTCCCCAAATCTCCACATTCAGCAGCTGCATTTAAATGCGAAAAAAATTAGGGATGCACCCAATCCACTATTTTGGATTCGGCCGAACCCCCCCGAATCCTTCCCAAAAGATTCGGCCGAATACCGAACAGAATCCGAACCCTATTTTGCATATGCAAATTATGGGCGGGAAGGGGAAAACATTTTTTACTTCCTTGTTTTGTGCCAAAAAGTCACGTGATTTCCCTCCCATAATTTGTATATGCAAATTAGGATTTGATTCGGCCAGGCAGAAGGATTCAGCTAAATACGAATCCTGGCTTTGGTGCATCCCTAAAAAAAATCCTCCAATGAGAATCCCAGGTGATCTGTATCAATCTGGCTCTCTGTTCTTTGTTCCTGTAATTGGAGTTGGAAGCTTTAAAGGACAAGGAAAGTTAAAGTAAAGAAGTAGGTATAAATGTTGTACATGATGTTTTGTGCTTGTGTACCAGCCCAAGGCAACCACAGCCCTTTAGCAGTAAAGATCTGTGTCTCCCCAGTAGATGCCCCAGTAGCTCCCCATCTTCTTTTCTGCTGATTCACTGATTCACATGCTCTGTGCTGCTGTCACTTACTGAGCTTAGGGACCCACTCACAATATACAGTACACATGGGGCAAATTTACAAAATTCACACGAAGAGATCGAAGTTCGAACGAATATGATCAAATTCCGATTGTACGATTTTTTCAGGGAATTCAAATATGCTAAATTTGGCCTCTTTGATCATCGAATACCGAATTATCGAATAGATCGAATGATCGGTAGTAATGGGCGAATTCCCGCGATTCGCAGCCGGCGAATAAATTCACGAAACGCCAGCGAAAATTCGGCTGCTGAATATTCGCTGGTGTAAAAAAACGAGTTGTGCAACTAAAATGACCTGATGCGCGTCAAAAACATGCTGCAACTCGTTTTGCGAATTTTTCTCCAATTTCCAGCGAAATTCGCTAATTTTTCGGCGAAGCAAAATAGATTCGCCCATCACTAATGATCAGATATTCAATAATTCGATCATTTGATGATCGAAGGATTTTAAAATTTGATCGTACAAATTTTTCGTAGGCTCGAAGGAAAAAGTACGTTTTTTTTCGTGAAATCGAACGATCGGTAGTCGATATTATGATTTCATCTAGAAATCGAATATCGAGCAAAAAGATAGCCTCAAACTATTCGATAAGCATTCGATAGTCGAATCCTTATCGAATTTCGAATAGATTCGTAGGATTTTTGGGGAATTTTTGTAAACTTGCCCCATAGTGTCATAGAAATATAGTCACAATATAAGGCTGATTAGTCATTAATACAGATAATTAGAAACCAGTGCAATTAGCTGCATCAGAATTTAATAATCAGCAAAGCTGTGGCATCAGCTTATATTACAGCCAGGGAAGCTCATTTTCTGTTGGATAATTAGTGACGACCCCTAAGCTTAGCTTCTCAACAGCTGCTCACAGCCCACTGAGCATGTGAGTGTCACAGACACTTTCCAAGATGGTGACCCCCCTGTGACAAGTTTGAAGTCCTGGATCATTGCTGCTATTGAGAAGCAGAAACTTTAGCCTCGTGCAATAAGTTCACTATATAAAATATGTTACTTTAAGCCATATTCATTTTTAGGGTTTAGTTCTCCTTTAAGCAAACATTTGCTTGTATTTTGCTTATTTTCGCACAGCTCTGTCCTGCTTTATAAAACATTCCAGCTTGCACCCAGGACAGACCCAAACGTTATCTTTTTTTTTTATGATCTACAAGGTAAAATGATATCCGAACGTGAAGAATTTAATCCATGCAGTCACAATATGATATTTTATCAGTCATTCTCCCTGATGGATGTGTGTTGCCCTTTCCACCAGTTTAGAGATGTTTTTCGGCAGTCGTTGATAATGGCTGACCTTGAAGGCCACGCGGAAGTCAGTTTTAAGGCATCGTCATTCCATGGGCACCCCAAGGAAATTAGGGCCGTGTATCGGAGTGTTTCAGCAAACCTCATCTCTTTCATGGCTCTCACCGTGGAAGAATTTGATACAGGGATGGCAGCAAAGCTCTGTGAGTAAATGAAATATTGATCCGTGCTTCGCTGGCCTTGCCTTCACCTTGTTCCTGCTCTGTGAGTTACTGACTTTTCTGTTTTGGCTGTAATAGGAATTATTACAACAGGCCTCTGCAAGTAATTACTTGGCATAGAAAAAAAAGGAGGGATCACTCTTATATACAGTATATATATATATATTTTTTTATTTTAGCAGACGTTATTTTCTGTCGGACCAGCAGACGGCTTTTTTTCCCTTTATATTTCCTCTCCGTGATCCGGTTCCTCTCACCGCCATTAATCAAGGTCTTTGTCAGCGGAAGTTTATCAAAAGTATTAAATGAGCGATGTTGCACGGCCTCCTTTCGGCAGAGGGAGAGAGTTGCGCCGAAGGGAAGGCAGTACATTTTCAAAAATATGGACGGCTGCCCTTGTGATGCATTGGGGTATCGTTTCAGCGCCGTTTGTTTCGGTGATGGATAGAGTTGCTCGGATCCTTCCTCGGGTTTATGTTATGGCTGCCGTTTCAGCGAGACCTCGGTTCTGTCTCTGGTCAAGGTCACTGATATGAAGGTTTTTTAGAGGTAACAGCAATTCCTTAAAACATACAGTAGGGTTTGAAGCTGACAGCCAGCAAATTGTATCACTTCGTTTTATTTTGCTTTCCTTACAATTGCGGCTGTCATGTCTCTATTAGTATGGAGACTCCACGAGGCTAATGGTGTTGTTTTGGAGAATATTTTGGGTAGAATACCTTTAAAGGACAAGTAATTCATAATTGGGTGTGTCAATATGTTAAGGTGGCCATACAAGGGCCGATAAAAGCTGCCTTATTGGCCCGTGTATGGCCCGTACCTGATCCATATGTGGCCGAAAGTCGGTCAGATGTCGATCGGATGGGGCTAAAAATCCTGTAGTATCACAGCCACATCTGTTCATTGATGCAGTCCTGTGATCCGGCCGCCGTTTCGCTTTGTTATGATCTGATCGTTGGTCCTTAGGGTGGTGTCATACCTCCTAACAGTTTGGAAACAGAAAGAGGGACAAATCGTGGCAACGTTTTTTGACCGTGCCCGGTTTTGTGGCAACACCCCCTAATTAACATTCATTTTCATTTTACAGAATTTGGCAGGTTATGAAAGTTTGAACACATTTCTGTGGTTTTTATGTTTTATTACAGTTTTAAGCTGCAAGTCACAGAGACCTGCGTATCTTAAATTGTTACAGTTGCTTCTTTGCTTATCTTAAATTGTTACAAAAATATGTAAGTACACCTGCCACATATTCTAAGCTCTCTGCCAAAAGCCAATTAAGTTTTTTTCTGGCTGGTCAGTGCAGGAGATCAAAGAGATCAGACCAGGAAAAAAAATTATATAGGCTATGATTAAGTGATTTTAAGTGTCTCATGGACACGAAACGCGTCAGGCGAGAGATGATTATACGATAAAGTTTTCAACTTTGTATCCATTATTATTTTTTTTCCTGGTCTGATCAATACGTGAGCTTTATCAGTGTGCCTTGCACCAACTTTTTGTGCTTCATTTTGGCTTGTGATGACTCATCACTACTTCCCTTGTCCTTAACTATAGAGGAAGCAGACCCTATGGGTTTGGGGGCCCCAGGAGGTATAGGGGGCCCTGATGAAGTAAGTAATGAGATATTTCAATATATATTGGTAAAACAGGTCAACCTCTGGATATTTGGGGGGCCCTAAAATTAATTTGCTGTGGGTCCAAAAACATCTAGTTATAACACTGGTTTAAGAAACCTTGGTGGTCAGGGTCACCCTTAGCTCATAACAAAGTATAAAGGAAATATATAGGAATTAGTGATGGGCGAATACATTCGTGAAACGCTGGAGAAAATTCGCTGGCGTAAAAAAAAAACGGGACACGCATCAAAAAAAGTGACGAGACTCGTTTTGCAAATTTGTCTGGAAATTTGCACATTTTTCGGCGAAACGGGATAGATTCGCCCATCACTGATAGGAATTGAATAAATATAGGAAATATCTGTCAATTAGCCATATTTGCAAGGATACCTAGGGCAAAATTCGCTTTCACCCTAATTCTTACCCTGACTGAGTTTTTATGTCTATCTAAGAGACCAGCAGACATCTCCCCAAAACCCTCACCTAACTGGCTGTTGCTCCAAACGCCTCCAAACGCCTCCAGGGGGCAGGAACAGTTATATATACTGTTTATATAGGTATAGATGCTCATAATTCACTGTCTGGTTCAGGGGGATAGATGTGAGATAAAGGCTGCTAATGAATAGGGTATGCTCTTCCTCTTATACTGTTTAGCTGCACATGACCCTGAAAAACTCATCATTAACGGTGTGCAGAAGCCTCGGGAATGTTTACATAGATGCATAGCAAAATTAGGGACACTTGCACAACTGGCCTGGATTTAGGTGCTTGTGTGTTCAGAATTTTCTTTCCCTATAAACCCAGAGGAGCCATTGGCTTCTCTCAACTATCTACAGCTCTGGAAAATATTCATTCATTAGAGCTGTAGATAGTGGATAGAAGGCAATGGTTCTTCTGTTGCTTTATGGGCAGTTGGGAGAAGGTTCTAAATATACAAGCACCTAAATCCAGGCCATGGTTGCTGCTGCGAAAAAAGGCAGGTAGTGGATTCAGCTTTTGGTATTGCCAGTATAATATAAAGGTTTGGATAGAACACACCCGAACAACCACCTGGAGGTGCAGGTCCACAAGAGGCCATCCACTCAATGGCTCCAAACCTAATCAATATATCAGATACTCTCCAATGAGGCCAATGAGATGAGATGCCACCTCAAGCCCCTACATGGTACCTTCCAGCAAGCACTCCTTGTAGACATCAGTGGCAGGTTTAAATTCAGGTTCCTTGTGGATAGAATGGTTTCAGGACACAAAGTGGGGTTGCTGATGCAAGTTAGGGTTGGTGGCAGATCCAGCTTTTGGTACTGATGGACCTGGTACCTTGAACCATTCCTTGTTACCTTCTGGTGAGTCCTCCTTGTAGTGATCTCCTCTATGTCATTGGGTTCAATTCCAAGTAGGGTCCATGGGCTAAATCTCCAATAACAAGTGTTGCCTGATCATGAATTACCCAATTCTTGCTGGACTGTGACTTCCAGACTACTCCAACATATTATCTAGGATTAATACTGGGAACCATAAAGAGCTGTATCTGCACTTATTTTTATTTCACTTGTTTTGCCCCAAGCTTCTATTAAGGTATGGTATACGCTATCTGGAAACCCATTATACAGAAAGCTCTGAATTACGGGAAGTCCGTCTTCCATAGATTCGATTTGAATCAAGATTTTTTTTTAAAAAATAGCTTTTTCTCTGGAAAAATAAAACAGTACCTTATACTTGTTCCTAACGAAGATATAATAAATCCTTATTGAAGGCAAAACAATTTTAATGGGTTTATTAAATATTTAAATATTTTTTTAGTAGACTTAAGGTATGAAGATCCAAATTATGGAAAGAGCCCTTATCCGGAAAAACACAGCATTCTGGATATAGGTCCCATACCTGTGCAGTTCTAGCCTTGCCCAAACATCCATTGTCTTTGTCTTTCTGGTATTGGGTTCCTGGCTCTCCAGGGTTAAAACAGGCCTCATAGAAAACAGAAACTAATTTGCTTTCCCCGTTTCCTATTCTTTTTCTATGGCATCGCATTTTTTTTTTTTGCTTTTTATTCGGAGGCCTCTCGCTGCCGCAGTTCAGATGATAAAACCCAAGTTGCTGTATTCGATATCAAGCCATTGTTCATCTAATGGATTGCTGGGTTTCCATATTTCGCAGTGACCTTGGATCACATCATCGGGTTTATCTGCATAAACTGGCATTTATTTGTCAAGATGTACAGATAAATTGCCTTTAACTCTCCTGCTGCAATTATGTGGCCCAGGGGTTTGTATGTAGCCGGCATACCTAGCTTTCTACACCACGCAGAGCATTCATTTATTCCAAAAGAGGGGGAAAAAAAGTGCTTCTTCTGGTAGGGAGAGAGGTCACGGCCTCATGAAAACATGCTATTATTAATGCCAAGAATGGTTTGTCCATGGGATATCCATTTCACTCCTGGCTTTGTGTAGAAGCAGAGCCCTACATTAATTATGATAATTAGTGAAATAACCTGGAGCCAAGGTACCCGGCACTAGATCATGGATATTTCAGGCATTCTAATCCGCAGCTTGTTAAAACCAGCATTTCATATTCACTAGTTTCTATGGCTTTACTACAAAGTAACTGAATTTTATTGTTAACTGGAATCTAACATTATAATTTTTATCACCCTTATACCCAATTTTAAAATGTGTATTTTTTCCCCCTGACTCCTGATTTGCATAAATTTGTATTTTATTTTTAGGCAGAGTGTGGTATATATATATATATATATATATATATATATATATACATATTCCATTATAACTCATATAATATAATACTCCAGAGTTCTGACATTGCAGGATAAATACAGTGCCAATCCAAATATATTGCCCCCATAAGACATGGTAACATATACAGTGCCAGTTTTGTGTATAATACCCCATAACACATGGTAGTATAAATACAGAGCCAATTCCATATATAATTCCCCAGAACACATGATAGGATAAATACAGATCCAATTCTTTATATACTGTAATACCCTCAGAGCACATGGTAGTACAGGTATGGAACCTATTATCCAGAATGCTCGGGACCTGGGGTCTTCTGGATAATGGTCTTTCTGTAATTTCATACCAAATCTACTAGAAAATCATGCAAATAGTAAAAAGCTGGTTTTGCTTCTAATAAGGATAAATTATATTTTAGGTTGGATCCAGTTCAAGGTACTGTTTTATTATTAAAGAGAAAAAGAAAATCATTTTTAAAATCTGGATTATTTGATTATAATGGGGACTATGGGAGACAGCCTTTCCAGAATTCGGAAATTGTTTGGACAATGGGCTTCCGCATAACAGATCCCATACCTTTATAAATACAGTTCATATTCCATATATAATACCCCAGAATATGCTGCAGGATAAATACAGTGCCAATTCCATATATAATGCCCCCAGAACACATGGCAGGTTAAATACAGTGCAAATTCCAATATAATACTCCAGAACACAGGGCAGGATAAATACAGTGCCAATTCCATATATATAATGCCCCCAGAACACATGACAGCATAAATAAAGTGCCAATTCCATATATACTGTAATACTCCAGAACACATGGTAGTATAAATACAGTGTCAGTTCGATATATAATACCCCAGAACACATGGTAGTATAAATACAGTGTCAGCTCCATATATAATACCCCAGAACACATGGTAGTATAAATACAGTGTCAATTCCATCTATAATGCCTCCAAAAGACATGGTAGAATAACTGCAGTTGCAATATCATATATAATATCCCAGAACACATTGCAGGAAAAATACAGTGCCAATTCTATATACTGTAGAATACTTCAGAACATATGTTATTGTAAATACTGTGCCCATTTCACATATAATACCCAAAAACATATTGTAGAATATATACAGTACAGTGTCATGTATTGTACCTTAGAACAGATGATGGTAAAAACTATAGTGCCAGTACCATATACAATTCTTCAAAACACATGGTAGTATAAATACAGTGCCAGTTTAAGGGTAGTATAAATATAGTGTCAGTTTCATGCATAATAACTCCATCCTGTTAGTTCATTCCACCCATAATCTTATTCCAGGCTTTGTTGTTGCATTAAGACATATACATTGCATTATGAAATATTTAGGGTAGTGATATAGGGGGTTGAAAGGGGGGGGAGGACTGGGTGTATCAGAGACTAGTGGATCTGGGCTGGTGGAGAGCTAACCTTGGCCAGTGGAGCCCATTATTGTCAGGACCCCTGGGTTTTTTCTTGTTGTCTCATCTGTCTGATCCTTAGCCTTTAAGATCCAAAATGGGCCACAAAGACCTGCACTCCCTCCATGAATACAGCTCTTCTGGCATTTGGCAGTTCTCTATTAGTGAAACCATGGGCAGGAGGGGAAGCCACCATGGTGTCCACCATCCAGCCTTCTAAATTCTTTATGCTCCCATGGTGAAAGCCATGGGTTGCAGTCAAGCAAAATTTGATTGAACCCAACCTGCTGGGTTTATGTCCCCTTTAATAAAAAAAAACCTTAAGAATACTGACTCTTTGGCCAAAGAAGCTTCTGTTTCAAAGTGATATATCCGCCAGATGTGCGTTTCACGTTGACAATGAATTGGCTTCATCTTTTACAATATACATTACTGTCCTGATCCCCGGCTGTGAACTGTAGCTTTATTTGATGTTTGGCTCTTAGCTGGATTTGCACTTGGACCTAGATGTAAAAGGCTTGGGCATTATCGGTTTTTCTTCTCTACCTAGTCTTCAAAGGGTCCTTTTCTGGTGCACAGAATGCAGTTAAGTTGGTCAGCCCATCCTCTCTCACAGTGGCTATATTAAGTCACTGCAAAAATGTCATCCAGTTCAATCGAACTATAAAAAGGATATAAAAAACATACACTGGGCGACTCTCTGTGATGTCCTAAAGGCTTTTTACATGCTTTAATAGTTCAGTCATAAGACTTTGATCATGCTCTGCGGAACATATCATGGAAAAATTAGGATACTGAGCTTTCCGATGGCAGCGATGAGAGTCACATCACCAGCTTGTCACAGCTCACAAAGTCACTTTTGTTATGTGGAAACAAAGCCATGAATATCAGCTTTACAGCAAGGATAAACAGCTGAATATATATACTTACTCTATGTGGCTGCTTTTCCGCTAAACTGATTCAAAGCATTTAAATCAGGGCTGTCCAACTGGCAGCCCCCTACCTGCTGCGCTTGCTTACCATGTGTAAGATTTAAATGGTATCCCTACAGAGATTAACTGACCACTGCATTGTTTAAACCTCAAATACAGACTAATCCCCTGTATTGTCGCACCTATGATCCCCCTGCATTGTTCACACTTGTAACACCTCTATTATTCACACCCCTAAAGTTATGTACTGTTCACACCTGAGACCCAGATTGAAACTACCCACATTGTTCATCTGTTCACATTTCATAAAAAATGCTAATGGTGCACCAGCACTGCGTCAATGTATGTAGTACATCTTAGACTGCTTCTGATGGGTTTCTCTCCCTGTGTGTGCCATACTCTGCCTGTGTGTGCCATACTCTGCCTGTGTGTGCCCTGCTCTGCCTGTGTCCCCTGCTCTGCCTGTGTGTGCCCTGCTTTTCCTGTGGAACATAAACCTGGTATTTGTTCTGGGGGTTTGTTAACATTTGAAAATACATTATTGTTAGGGGCCTCTAGGGTGTTGGGGGTGCTGTGTTATCCATGGGGGAAGAGGAAGCAAATGGATGTAAGGGTTATGACAACTTTTTCACATATGAGTGATATCCTGCAGTGAGCACCAACCATTTGTTTTTTTTAGTGTGCTACCACAATTACTTTGGACATGCTCTTGTGGTTCCATGGGTGTGGTTTAAAGTGGGTGTGGTTTATAAACAGGGAGTGGTCAACACTGGCTTCCATTATAGGCCCTCCTCTATGTAGGCCAGAACATTTTCAGGCCCTCTGTAACACAGAAGTTGGACAGCACTGTTATAAATCATTGTTGTAAATAACTGATTTTGCTCACAATAACCCTGCTACGCTTGTTGAAGCCCAATTCGGCAAGACATTACCTGGAATAAGCAATGACTTTTTAGTCCTATTATTCTAGTTTAATTCTTATTTAATTAATTATATCCTTCTCCATTCTTTATATTGTAACCCTTTCTTGGCTGTATTAAACCAAACCAAACTAGCATGGGTAGAGCATTGGTTAAACGCGACTCTTTGATCTCAGGTAGGGCTTTCGCTAAGTGGAAAATCACGTGTGAGGTAGTTGAACTACAGCTCAATACTGCATAGTGTGTAAAGAACAAATGTTGGACGCCAGGGGTTCTTTGTGAAACAAATAGAACAGTATTTATTTACAGAGAGCACACAGGGTATTCATCAACCAATAGATGATAACAGCAATTGCATGGCATAGATACAGCAATAGAGAATGCCCTCAGGTAGGATGTATGGATGGGAGTTGTAGTTTCACCAGCCAGGTTAGCAATACCTCATGTGGTCCGGATCCCACCAGCAGGTTAAGGTCAGTTCAGGGGTTAAATACTCTTCCTGTAGTCCCTATACACTGAGGTCCCTTCACTTCAGGCAAGGTAGAGCCTGGGGGAGAGCTACTCCCTACTATCCTCCTTGATGGGGCTTGAGCTGCCCTTTCTAGCTTCCCTCTCTATCTCACTTCTCCTAGAGAGTGCTATTACAGGAATATCCTTTCTCTGACTATTCCTCATTCACGGGGCCCTGTTCCTCGACTTCACTAAAGGTGTTCTTTACCTTTAGGGCCGAACGCTTCTGGGGCCATGTTGACTCCCAGGCTCAATGGAGCACTGCCCCTCTCCTCTGCTGCAGGCCAAAGAGGAAGTGCCCCTCCCTGCAAGCACCTTTATTACAGCCCTGCAGGGGTGGGTCAAAACCTGTATCCAATAATGTGCTACATTATAGCTATCTGGACCTTAGTCCAATAACAGGTAGCTAATGTAAGGGCAAAGGAAGAAGCCATAAGGGCCATGCTACTTATGGGTCCCTACAATATGTTTCTCCTTTTCTTTCCATTCTTTATCTTCATTTCTCTTACTCTCTTCTCTTTTCCAACCCACTCCCTCCCTCACACTTTGTCCAGTGGCGTAACTATCAGGGGTGCAGGGGGTGCAATTGCACCAGGGGCCCATCGGAACCACAAAAATGGTTATGGCAGGCGGTTATCTAGGGGGTGACCTATCCTGTAACAGGGCCCTCCAGGGAGTAGTTACGCAACTTCTACGTCTACTTTCATATTTCTACTCTCTTTTTCCATCTTTCCGTCTATTTGTCTGTTTCATATTTTTCAGTTCTCTCATCTTCTCTTTTTCTTTTTTTCTAATTTTTATTATATCCTTCTCCATTCTTCATTTTCTCCTTTTCTTTCCATTCCTTACCTTCATTTCTCTTACTCTTTGCTTCTCCAGCCCACTACCTCAATCTTGACCCACTCACCTACTTTGTCTACTTTTTATATTTCTATCCTCTTTTCCATCTTTCCATTTGTCTCTTCCACAGTCTTCCATTCTCTCATCTACTCTTTTCCTTTTCTTCTAGTTTTTATCATATCCTCTACATATATTTTCTCCTTTTATTTCCATTCTTTACCTTCGTTTCTACTCTAATTCTACTTTGCATCTCTAAAGGCCCCCATACATGGGCCGATATAAGCTGCCGACAGACCGAGTCTGCAGCTTATTGGCCCGTGTGTGGGGCCATCCGACGGGCTTCCCCGATCGATATCTGTCCAAAAGTCGTCCACATCTCAATCGGGCAGGTTAAAAAACCTAGTTGGATTGTGGGCACATCTGTGCGTGTATGTGGTCCCACAATCTGACCGCCCGTATCACCCACATTATGATCCGATCGTTGGGCCCTAGGGCCCACGATCGGATCATCCCGATCTTGCCCCACTTCAATATCACCAAACAAGCAGATCTCACTGTCTATGGCCACCTTAACCCACTCCCTCACTCAATCTTTTCCATCTTGAATTCTCTTGTGCTCTTTTCTCATCATTCTCCCTTTTCATTTTTCTTTTCCAAGAGGCAGAGAAGGCAGTTCAATGAAATGACCCTACCCATTACCCCTCTCGTAATACCCCTCTCTGTGATAAGCTCCTCCTTATCTGCAAAGCCTTCATTGTACTGAGATCATTAACTTCAGTTACACAAACTCTTGATTACTGGGAGAGAAGAGGCAAAGTTAGCCTAGGCAACAAGTCATAATTATTTTACACATGTTGAAGATAAATGTATATTCTGCCTCATTAAATAACCCCAGCACTCTTGGTTAGTCTTCATATGTTGCATAGAGCATTCCCAGATTTCTTCCCTTGCTGGCAGTTGTCATGGGGAGTCCTAGGCAGTTTCCCTTCTCCTGACTATTCTTCTGACAAGCTCTTGCCGTGTCCAGTAAATATGAATGTAATTTACCTCAGCATGGGACCATATAGAATAGAGGCAGGGATCTTATATGGAGGGAGGCTTCTATATTCTTGCGTTTACAGTGAAATTGAATAATGTTATCAAACAGTGACCTTTTGGCTTTTCCTTATGCAATGATTAGCCAGTGGGGGAGGAAAGCTTCAGACAAAGTTGCAATTTGATTATGTTACATTCAGAAGTAATCAAACTGATGGTATTTTGTGCTTTCTGATGCACTTTCCTATTTGGAGTCTTTGCTATTTGCCTTGCAGTACTGTAGAGAAATCATTTCTATTTACAGGGCTCTGGTGGATCCTAGCAACAATCATTGGCACCATTATTGGTTTTCAGCTATTGCTGTCATTTAATTTCCTGCTTTATATAGCCGCTCTTCTTACTCTAGAATTCCAAGTTCTTTCTATTTAATATAGCCGTTCTCCTTACTCAAGAATTCCAAGTTCCTACTATTTTATATAACCATTCTCCTTACACCAGATCTCCAAGTTCCTTCTAATCTATATAGCCGCTCTCCGTACTCCAGAACTCCAAGTTCCTTCTAATTTATATAGCCGCTCTCCTTACTCCAGAACTCCAAGTTCCTTCTAATTTATATAGCCGCTCTTGTTACTCCAGAACTCCAAGTTCCTTCTAATTTATATAGCCGCTCTCCTTACTCCAGAACTCCAAGTTCCTTCTAATTTATATAGCCGCTCTCCTTACTCCAGAACTCCAAGTTCCTTCTTATTTATATAGCCGCTCTCCTTACTCCAGAACTCCAAGTTCCTTCTTATTTATATAGCCGCTCTCCTTACTCCAGAACTCCAAGTTCCTTCTTATTTATATAGCCACTGTCCTTACTCCAGAACTCCAAGTTGCTCCAGAAGTTTTTCAGGAATTCCAGGTTTTTTTTTTTATATCTAGCATTTTCCCCTGTTGGGTGGCTTTAGCTCACCTAGTGAATTTTCAGCATTTTACTGTTACATATTTGCTCTGAATTTTCAGAATCTTCAAAGATTTTTTGAGGTCCTGGTAAGAAATTACCAATTTGGTTATACAAACACATTTCAAAGAAGATCTCTCAATAGTTGCTAGTCTTGAAGGCCTCCCTGTCATTTTGGATTTCATAGAACTATTGAGAGGACACATGCTCAATAGTGTTGCTCAGTAGTGGGTTATCCAGATGCTCTGGAATAAGCACAGTGTGTTTGAGCTATAGCCCTCTTCTGCTATTGCATGAGAGTCCTGTGCCTCCACTATATGGGAGAGCAGGTATACTTTCAAATGGCTTGCCTCCACCCAACGTCAGGACTGGCTGAACTGTAATACCCCTCCCTGGGAACTTCTGGTACCTGGTGTAGATCAGTGCAGCAAAGGATCCAAACAGAGAAGGGATTCTTGCTGCAAAATAACTTGTTTATTCATAAAGAAGTCACAATGGATCACTTCGCAGGCACTTAGATGACCACAGGATAACAGTAACAGGATTCTTCCCATTCAGTGAAATAGCACAGTTAGGATGAACACCTCTTGGGGCAATTTCCTCTCAGAGTGTAAAGCTTCCTGCCCAGGGCTAGTCAGCTTGGGGTCTTGTTCTTGGCACCTCACTGGTCCTCACATCACCCACTGTCCCTGAGGGTCCTAACCCCACTACTTCTCCTCGTTGGAGCGGATGCTTCTCACTATAACGGTCTTACTATACTTACTCTCACTCCTAGAGTAACTATTACAATATTCACTATCACTAAATAGCTCTTAACTAACTTTCCACTGGCAAGCCTGGACCTGTAATGTCTCCCAGTGAGGCAAGGTCCCAGGACAGACCCTGAGCACATGGTGCTAAACCCTTTTATATTTTAAACTACTGCCACCTAGTGGACAATCCCCTTGAACTAATGTGGACCCAGGAAAAGGAACCTTAGATGTCCTATTACCAAGGGAAAACTGCCTGAGTAAACATACCCAAATCTCAGGGTCCCTACACAGCATTTAAATATATAGTCTCAAAAATCTCAGATGGACACATATATGAGAAACACTGTTCAATAAAACTTCTCCCAACAAATGTATAAATTGCCTGATATATGTACACCAAGATACATTTGTATTGTTTGAGGCCTTTAAGACATTTTGGGGTCCTTGTGGTCTTGTAGGGCCACAGCAGACACTTGGGTCTCCTGTTGGACAGCCTTCTTTTCTATAAAGGTTTCTTTAAAGGGCAAGGAAAGTGTAAAATAGAATAAGGCTAGAAATGCTGTATTTTGTATACTAAACATAAACATGAACTTACTGCACCACAAGCCTAATCAAACAAATGATTTATGCTTTCCAAGTTGGCCACAGAGGGCTGTCATCTTTGCAAGACTAGACTACATACACATGCTCAGTGTGATCTGGGCTTCTTAGGGATCGTCATAAATGATCAAAGAACAAAGCTGCTTGAGTTCTGCATGGCTGGTAAGTAAGGCAGGGGCTCCCCCTGCTGTTCATAAGTATGATGGTTTCCCTGCCAGAAGTTAGGGACCGTCTGACAATTCCTATCCACAGAAGTAAATGAAGGGAGAATTCTACTGCATACAGTCAGGTTTCTTATAAAAATGGTACATATTTTTTAATTAAAGTATATTGGAGATAGATTTCTTTTTCATTAAAGAAAGTAAAAATGGGATTTTATTTCTTTGCCTTTCCTTGCCCTTTAAGAACAACATATATGTTGTGCTTAATACACTTTTATACACAACAGACACTAGAGAAAACCATTTATACTCATTCATCATTTTGTCTCGGTTGGGGTTGGTCCCTGGTCAAAGATGATGATTGGTTCAATCTGGTCATCCATCACACAGTAGATCACCAGCCATGGAAAGGTTTCTGCCTATTCCGTATGTGTAGAAATGCTCTATCATGTATAAAGACCTGGTGTGTGCCTGTTGTGTACTTTTTCTGATCTCACTGCTTTGCTGCTGTGTGGAACAAGAACTGCTCAAACTTATCAGTCACTGCTGTACAGATCGGGAAAAACCAATTATAAACCTTGATTTCATCTATGAACAAAAAAAAAAACCCAAAACACTGCAATGAAAAAGGCAGAATTAGTCCAGTTCATTAAAATCATTAATAGTCATGAAATGAAAACCACCAGAGTCCAAAAGACTTAATGTCCTTTCCATATTAATTAGATGAAAGCAAATGTGAAGTGAAGGCAGCACATGCTTAGCCGAATTAGCAAGCGCTCTCCGCAGACTACACAGATCTCTATTAAAATTCAGTTTAATTAAAATTGATCACGTTAAGAAACTGATGTGGTTAATTAACTGAATTCCTGGACCTCGCTCACATATTTCACAGGTGCATTGTATGTTCCTGTCCTTAGTGACAAATAATATTATGCCGGCGGAAATAAGAGTTTTTTTCGGGTTAACCCTTTCTTGTATAGGGACACTGTTATTGTTTTTCCAGTAGGAAGTTACCAGGTTAAAAGGAATGAGTTTGTGTAGAGATGGAGCCATTCTGAAGGTCTTGAATTGCTTACACTGATGATTCTGCCCATTTACCAGTGGAGAACTAAAGTCTAAACATGAAAGGCTAGAAATGCTGTATTTTATATACTGAACATACTTCACCAGCTTCAGCGGCCTTATAACAGTAATGATCCAGGTCTTCAAAGTCGAACACGTGAGCTCACCATCTTGTTAGGCCTTCTATTGTGAGTCAGTGGCACTGCACATGCTCAGTGTGGTCTGGTAATCATAGGAAATCAACAAATGGAAACTCAGTTATGGAAGCTGATGCTACAGGGAGGATTATGATGTAGAATGCACTGGTTTCTGAGCTGCCATGTCATTGTGAAATAAGGTACACCTGTCTAGAATATTTGTTTCCCCTTCTGGAAGTGAGGACTAACAGAATCCAGAGGGGGGATTTTGGAACTGTGGGCACCCCTCCACCCCTAATCACAGGCACAGAGAGAAGATAAAAGGGATGTGTGTGTGGTACAGCCGTTTGGAATTGAGTTTCACTGCTGCAGGAGCTTGCAATTGGGGTGGGAGGTCCTTGGTGGGTCCTAAAGTGGCAGCTCTGGTGAGTCCTGGACAACTGAGTCAGACACTGTGGGGGCTATTTATTAGTCCAAATGTGGAAAAACTAGGGGGAACTAGCTTTTTTACTATTAAATCCAAATTTTTTGTGGAAAAAACAAAACAAAATTTTTCAAGATATATCATAGGCTGCAAAAATTCAAAATCCGAAAATCTCAGACCTGCTGAGGTTGTATGTAAGTAAAGGGGAGAGGTCCCTATCCTATTTGGAAGTTTCTGTGGTTTGAGCTGGAATTAGTCAGAAAATCGAACTATTTCGGTGTTTCAGGGAAAATTTTAAACATTCAGGCAATTTGGTGGAGAAAAATCTGAACAAAATGCACAATTTGGGTTTTTGCTCAATTTTATTGAGTTTTTCCTTGATTCATTTGGTTTGGTTGTATTTTTTTTTTTTTGTTCAGGAAAGTTTATTATGAACATACAGTAGTAGTCAGTATTTATACAGCGGTATCTTTGACATATGTAAAACATTCAAAAGCATTATACTTTTTTTTTTACATGAGTTTTAGATTCATTTAAATGAGGTTACAGTCATACATTTACACATTTTCTAGCATCCTTAGTTGCCATATCATTAAATAATCTTTGGAGGTGCTTTTACTTCTAGCTATAAGTTCTTCCACCTTTTGCAAGTCACAGTAAATACCATTTAGTGTCTAAGGGGAGTTAGTTACCCAACAGTTTCGTCATACAAGCTTGTATGGCTACCCAAAATCCTTGTAGTTTACTGCAGGACCAGAAGGTGTGTATTCGTGTATCTTCTTCCTGCTCACATCTTAGGCAAGTGCTTGGGATTAGTGATGGGCGAATCTATCCCGTTTCGATTCGCCAAAAAATTTGCGAAGTTCCAGTGAAATTCACAAATTGGTGAAAAATTCACAAAACCAGTCGCGGCACGTTTTTTGACACACGTCAAATGTATTCGCTGGCGGCAAATCATGGGAATACGCCGCGAATTTGCGCCTGGCGAATAAGTTTGCCCATCACTATTTGGGATCTGTGGGTTGAGTTTGTGAAGAAGTGTCCTGGTATGGTAAGCCCTTTGTACAAAGTATAGTTGTTGGATTCTACATTTGTAAATAGGGGAGATCATCTGGGGGTTTGGAGAACCTGATTCCATTGATCATCTGATAGCGTGGCAACATCCCTCTCCCACTTGGTTCTAGCTTTTAGAGGTTTTTTTTTATATGCTCCCAGTAGCAACACCTTGTAGAATAAGGATATTTTACGTTTGGTCGTATTTTTTTTTTAATTAAATACTTGCTTTTATTGCTAATACGTGTGCAGTCCCCTGTTCTTGGTGGTCTCCCAGCACCAACTCCTGACAACATTCACCTATTGAACATACCCAGATGTCTCCATCTACTTCAAACTTCCATAAAGTGAGATGTATGATATAGAGCAGAAGAAGAGATATCTGTCAGCCCATATTCCAGCATATCAGTGGACCCATTGTTTTGACCAAGAGAATCCCATGTGGGTGAAAATTCTGCAATCCGATCTGTCTGCCTCATTTGGCCCCAAATGCTCACAACCAAAACAACGGGGAAGGCAAAACCAAATAATCCACCTATTTGTCTATAATGAGCAGTTTTCCCAAAACTCTCTCTTTCTCTCCAAACACAAGATATTTGTTACTTTACACATGGCGAGGAAAACAACCCAGAGCGATCATATTGTGGGAAAACGCCATCTGCTTGGAATAACTGGGTAAGCCCGGAATCTCCTCAAGTCTGAGTATGTTGAATATGATATGCAGGGGTCAAAGACAGTGTTTAAATGCATGTCATGGTGCTTAAAGGGCTTAGTCGCTGAGACACTGAAATTCTCACTTCAGCCTGTGTTGTTTTGTGTGGCACAATTGCCTTCAAGTAAGCAACACAAAATATAATTTATCTGTAACAGTAAGCTGCATCCATTATGTTGGGAGAGCAAGAATTATCACCATGAACCAGAAGATACATCACTTTGAACCAGAAGATATATCACCATGACCAGAAGATACATCAATTCTAAAAGAAGCTTATTTTGCAACCTGTGGCCCAACCAATGACTAGTAGACCTGCACATATTTCAGCAATGGCAAATCCTACCTGCAGGATACCCACATCTTTGCTGCTAACAGTAACTCCAGAAGGCTTAGCACCTGCCGCTGACATGGGGGGTAGTGCTTTAACACTTGCACCCCAGGGATCTGTAAATGGTTCCTAAAGAATTTTCTCAGGCAAGGTAATTGGCACATACTCACAATGAGTAGGCACAGATGTACATTTTTTGTAAGTACGGCTGGATAACTGAAACCCCAATATGTTCCTAAGTCTGTACCCATCATGAGCTCAGGTTGGAACTTCAAGGGTGGCCTGTCCAAAAGTTGGTCACTGAAGTTGAACTGAAAAAAGTTGACAGCCTTTGCCATCGAATGAGTAACCACCAAAGCAAAACTATTTCCTAGGGAATTGGATCTTGATGACACCATTCTGTAATTTGTATGGGATTTGGTAATTCATGTCAGTGTAGGAATGGTCTACCAGGGTACTAGAAAAACTCCTGGTTGGCCCAGGTGTTGGTGGACCCTCCTATGTGATACAATGGCCATTTTGCATTGATGTATGTGAGAAAGGGACGTTGGCATGGAAGGAAGTATACATGAGTGTATGTTGTGTGAATAAAGAAGGTTGAAGAAGACCAGTGGGAAAATTTTTGGACTGTGTTTCTGTGGTCACGTGTTTCCTGGAGGTTCTCTGGCACTTCTGTCCATCACTTAACCATGCACAGAACATACTGATTTGGTCTTAATTTTACATTTCACACTTGCTTCATAAAAGTGTTCTTGTAAAACAATATGTGGGCCTCCTGAAGTTACTCTTCCCATTATAGAGCAGCACTAATCTGTATGTAGTTCAATGGTAAATTAGAACTGGAGAAAACCATTTATGGCTCTGACATCTACCAGAAATATGCCCAGGCCAAGCAGAATGACTATGGAGCAAACTACTTTACTAGTATTGTCCAACAATGTGTCTAGGCTGCTTGATTTAAACTTACTGTAATCCTGTAGCTAAATGCCTATTTTTGTTCTTTATATTCCATTTCCAAGCAATGCCTTCAAGGGAAAAGTCCCCCCACCTTGTGTGCATGACATTTTCTTAATCAGTGTGGATGTAAATGGGATATACTCATCACATAATATGACCTATTTTAAAATTCTCATTTACTTTTTCCATATAGAATACATTTGTTTTGTATCGTGATCGTGACTTTAAGGGATACGAAGGCAAGGAATAAAATCTGCTGCACTTTAAGAAATGACCTACAGTCTGTGTTAGCTGTGTTAGCAATGGCTATGTAGTAAAGCAGACCCCTGAATCGATTGTAAGAGTCCCCCCTCTTCTCACATGGAAACTGCTTGATGGGAGGGAGGACTATTAAAGTGAGAGATAAAAGAAAGTTATTGATCTCCTTCTCAAGGGGGTACAGCTGCCAGTGGTCCCGTGGAAGATGAGGACCTCATGAAGCTGGTAAGGTTTGGGTGGACCATGGTGTAATGAGGCAGGTCAGAGATGTGGTCATGCATGCATAAGACATTTTTTTTCATTGGGGACCCATATGCCTTTTGGGTTAGAAATTGTGAGAAGGTCCTACTAGCTTAGTATTATGGGGCCTTATAATTACTGACGGCAGCACCTCCCTGCCCTCTCAGTAAGACACGTGGCACAGAGTGTAGGCGTAAGATCACATTGGGAGGCAATATCACCTGAGGTTGGGATATAGGGAATGTAGGCAAAGGACAAATTAAAAGTGAGGCCTACGACCCATCTACTAGCTTTGCATTGAGTTCTTTATTGGCCTGAACATGACCTACCCTTGCAAATTGCAGGTTTTAGGCCAACCCATGCTACATTAATCTTGGGCTTTCCAACCAGAACCCATCCATCTGCTGTTGCACTACAATCCTGAGCAAAGCAAAACAAAAGTAAAAATACTAACACGTACAGCCTCTAGGTTATGTCATTGTGACCTCTAAAGTTATGGACTTTGATCTAATACTTAGGGAGGAAGGCGGCCAAAAAATTCCCACCAGCCAGCCTCCACTTGGAAAGTCTGGTGTAAACAACAGATTTCAGACAGGATCCGGGACCACTGTGGCAAAAAGCTAGCATCCGAGCCATAAAGCATGACAAAACTGTTACTTTGTGAGTAGGGTTGTCACCTTTTCTTTTTGTTGAACTCTTGTCTGGGGGGGGTGTGGTGAGGTCACAGGGACAGGACCGCTGATGTCACAGTTGGGGCTAGAGAAGTCACTTGGCTGATCGCCATGTAAGCTTGCCACCTTTAAATACTGGCCAGGTGGCAACCCTATCACCACGCCAATCACTGGGAGTCCTGTGTGAATTTTTTTCTTTGGAAAACTAGGCAGGCAGTTTTGACCCCGACCGAAAACTGGGCTGTCCAGGTCAAAACTGAGCTGGTGGAAACCCTATTTGTGAGAGAAGGTGATCCTGCCATATAAGTAATGGGAAGCTCAAAATTAACTACAATTTTTTCTTGTTTAATTGACTGAGGCTCAGAGATTGCCATTCGTTTTTCCATTTCTCTTTCCACCTCCGAGCTCATTCCCATCTCAGCAAAGTATCAGCGCCGTTCCCCCTGCTTCTATCACTTATCCCGGCAGAGTCCAAACATACTGAAAACCCAAATAGATTAAGAGAAATTGCACAGACTTGATCCATAAATGTCACTAGGACTTTATTTTTTTCCCATGCCCAGTAATATACGGCTCGGTAGTCAGCAGCCACCGTTGACTCCAGTCCAATGTTTCAGCTGCGGCCGCTTGGTCTGCTCGCACATTTCACGGCTCACTTCTCCGTTTTGCTTTGATGGCCTATAAAATATTTCCTCCTATCACAGTTTATTCTCTGAAACGTTTCCAATCACAGGTCATAATGATTCACCGTCTCTTCCAAGTCCCTCTCTACTAACAACTCCCTGCACCTCCTCCTCAATTAAATCCCCTATTTCCCTTTTTTTTTAATCTCCTTCTTATAATTTTCCGTTGATGAAATCTTCCCGCGTCGCAGCCCCTTTTATTATGAAATAAATTTCATCCAGGTATTTCATCGCCATCAATACAATTTTTTTTTTTTGCAGCCTTTCCAGCTGATTAAGCATATTGTGCTGGATTTATCTATTCCTGACTAATTTATAGGCACCGTTCCACTTGCAGAACCTCAATTTCAGGTTTTTTTCTTTGTATATAGAAATGGCTGGAATGCACTTCTTGGCCGCAAATGAATGTGAAATAATCCATCTGTTTGAAATGTAACAGTTCTGGACAGTTATTCCTCTGTCTTTGTGCAGATTTGATAAACTGCCGGCACTGTAGCGGCATAAAACATCCACATAAATATCCCTTTGGTACAAATACTGGATATTTTAAAAGGGCAGTAATGCCAGCGAATGCAAGTGCTCTAAATGGATTTATACATAGTGTAATCCCAGTATGCACTTTTTTGGGAAATTCTGCACTTTTTATTAAAAGTATGATTTTTTTTTAATTTAAATATACCAGTGGATTTTAATGTAAGCCTGTAGGGGGCAGTGATTCAGGAGCTCTGGCTCAATGTTGGAGGTTGGAACCAAGGATTAAACAGGGACTGGGGCACAGGCCTGAAAACAGCATACAATCTAGGGGTCATCTACTCATGAGTAGTGTGACGAATTCGCGCGATTCGCCGAAGGCAAATAATTTCGCCTGGCACCAATTGGCGACATCCAAAAAACGGACGCCGGCATCCAAAAAGGGACGCCGAATAATGGATCTTCCAACATGCAAAATTTTTTTTTCTAAGTCTCAAAAAAACTCTGGCGTATTTGACCTTTTGTAGGGCGATAGTCTGAAAAATAGCGTCATTTTATGGGGGGGGGGTTACCCTCCTTCCCCCCTATATTTCATAACATATGGCAACTCAACTATACAGGGGGCACATGTAGGGCAATAGGACAACTTTATTTTATTTATTAAAGGGGTGGTTCACCTTCAAATTAACTTTTAGTATACTGTAGAAGGGCCAATTCTAAGAAACTTTTCACTTGGTCTTCAATATTTATTTTTCATAGTTTTTTAATGATTTGCAATTTTCTTCTGTTTCTTTGCAGATTTCAAATGGGGGTCGCTGACATCATCTAAAAACAAATGCTCTGTAAGGCTACAAATGTATTGTTATTGTTACTTTTTATTACTTATCATTCTATTCAGTCCATCCCCTATTCATATTCCAGTCTCTTATTCAAATCAGTGCAGGGTTGCTAGGGTAATTTGTACCCTAGAAACCAAATTGCTGACACTGCAAATTAGAGAGCTGCTGAATAAAAAGCTAAATAACTCAAAAACCACAAATAATAAAAAATGAAAACTAATTGCAAATTGTCTCAGAATATCCCTCTCTACATTATACTAAAAGTTAACTCAAAGGTGAATCACCCCTTTAAAGGTTTCCTGGGCTTGTGTAGTGGAATGTAGTGGCTGTAAAATATGCGCCGTCTGCAAATTAGGCTTCGCTAGCGTAAATGCGCTTTGCCTGGCAAAGTAACACTAGTGCAACTACGCTATCGTTCGCCGACCTGAGCGTAACTTCGCACTTTAGTGAATTAGTGTAGCGCTGGCGAAAATTGCCTGGCGCAGTGCGGCGAACGTTAGCAAAGGCAACGCTAGCGCATTTTCGCCGCTTAGTGACTTTGCCCCTAAGTCTCCCCAAAACTTCATATTTTCTCAGCGGCTGAAACGACAGTTGCAATGAACCGACAGTTACAGCGAAGCATTTGATATTTAAGCTGCAAACCACAGTTCATCAAGCTAACGGGGAGAAAACAAAGCTTTTTGTTGAAACGTATACATTTTTTTTAGTGGTGTATTTGATACGTGTGTCAGTGCTTTGTCAGCAAAGGCGACTTGTGTTTATTGCGTTTATAGTAATAAATGAAGGGGGGGGGTGTTTGGGAATAATAAAGATTAAGCTCTCGGAATTACAGAAATGATTGTCAATTTAAATAAGTAATGTGGGCAGAATGCAGACTTGCTGAATCTCGGGGAATTTCACCATTAAATCTGTCTGTAAACTGATTCTTAAAATGACTTTTGAACTTGATATATTTATACAACACATTACTTTTCCCTCTGCTGTTAATGACAACTGATTATGTCCCCCCACTCCCCCCCGTTGCTTTTAGGGCTCTTACTCACAAGCGTTTTTTTCTTGTGCTCCCCTGCGCAGGAATAGACGCAAGCAATTCTTTTCAATGGGGCTGTACTCACACAAGATCATGTAGTCGCCAAACGCAGGTTGAGACACAACATGCTGCAGGGGCGAGTTCGCAGCGAATTCCCGCGATTCGCGGCGAATTCCCGCGATTCGCGAAACGCCAGCGAAATTTCGTCTGGCGAAAATTCGCCGAAAAAAACGAGTCGCGCGCCGTTTTTGACGCGACGCGCCAAAAACAACGCGACGCGCGCCGGAAACTAAGTTGACGCGACGCACGTCAAAAGCGTGCCGTGACTCGTTTCGCGAATTTTTCACCAATGGAATTCTCTGGAAATTCGCAAATTTTTCGGCAAAGCGAAACTGGGGAGATTCGCCCATCACTAATATTATCCTTATTATTTATAAGGATCTACTTCCACCATAACACCATCCCACATGCCTTTTTCCACGGCTGGACTTTAAAGGAGAAGTATACCCTCCCTGCGCAAAACCCCTCACCCCGTAGGCCCCCCTACTTACCCCTCAGCGCAGGTCCTTTCCATGGAGTTTGCAGGGCCCATTTGCGCAGGGAGGTTAGACTTCTCCTTTAACTCCTACCATTCAACAGCACACAATCAATGATTCAACTATCTTGAGAGCTGCCGTCTAGAAGCAACAGCCGAAGGACCTGCCCACCCCAACTAGTGCTCAGCAGTTGGGCCCCAGTATAATTGCTCAACTACAATTCCCATCATTCTGTAACCATTGATAATATACCATAGAATACCAAGGGCCTTAATTATCAAAATCCGAATTTTTCTTTATAATTTTATTTTAAAAAGCCTGAGCAAACTAGAATCTGTGATTTGACTGTATTTAATATTTAAAAAGCACAATTTTATCGGATCAGGGGAAAATTAGTTAAAATTGAGTGAAAATTTGAATTGTTTGATTTCTTTTGGATTTTCCCCCGAAACGCTCGATTTTGTCCAGGCTTTTTCCCGAAAAGCCTAGATTTTTCGTGTTTTTGCCCGAAAAGCCTGAAATTGTCAGATTTTCAGGCTTATTCCAGCGCAGACCAAAGAAAATTCCAAATAGGATAGGGACCTCTCCCAGTGACTTATATACAACATCGGCATGTCTGAGATGCTGGATTTTCAGATTCGGACTTCCATCCTTTGGGTATAATAAATTTAAAAAAAAATTATAATTTGGTTTCCACTAAAAATTTGAACTTTAAAGAAAAAAAAACCAGATTTGATAAAGTTTTTGACATTCAGACTTTAAAGGGGTTGTAAACCCAACTGTAATGCCGCCCCACAGCGCCACCTAGTTTTCTATAGAAGTTACTGAAAACCATAATTATAGATGCAAGAAAATTCACCAATGAGAATTCTACTTCATTATAAATGCAAAAAAAAAACTGACCAATAGAAATTCTGATTCCCAGCACCATGTCAGGCATCTTGCTGTTATCTTACATATAGAAATAATGATTTTATTTCTTCATTATATTACACTGGAATCAGACATGGGGATAAAGGACAGACTTGTTCAGTGCTGGGAAACTGGGCTTAAAGCTTCCAACTCCAATTACAGGAACAAAGAACAGGGAGACAGATTGATACAGATCAACTGGGATTCTCATTGGAGGATTTTTTGTATATGAATGCAGCCTCTGGCTGTGGAGATTTGGGGAAAAGTTTTATTGTGCAATATTGCTTTAAGAATACAACTGTGATGTTGGTGGACTACAGCTCCCAGCATGCCTCAACCTTCAGTATATGTTGTATTATTCAGGGATTTGTAGTCCAGCAACACCTGAGTAATATTTGGTTGATCAGTGCAGTGCAGCAGGGTTTACTAGCCCTTTAATAAAAAAGACCTAAGAGTATTCAGCAATAGTGAAGGGCGAATCTGGAGTGTTTCGCTTCGCTGGATTTTTCTTTTTTTTAGTATCCCTAACACTTCCACTTTTGCCCTTAAATCCCACAAGCCTGCCTGTCCAGCACACAGGGAGTAATACTGTAATTACCACTTGGTCTGTACCTGCCAATCACTGCCAGGGCTGGGGGAATCCAACCAATAAATTCATGGACTCAGCTGCTATGGAACCTTGCTGGGAGAAATGCAGCAATTAAAAGACCTAAACAGTGGCGTAACTACTCGCTGGTGGGCCCTAGTGCAGGATTGGCACCCAGTCCCCTCTATCGGGCTCTCCCCCTATGAATTGCACATTGGAGTTCTCCTAGCCTCTCCAGCGGGCACCGAGAGGGAGCGGGCCCTGGTGCTATTGCACCCCCTGCTCACCTGGTAGTTACGCCACTGGACCTAAAGGTGATGAAGAGAAGATGTGAACATCGCTGGAGGGGACCTGCAAGGGGTAAGTAGGGACTTAGGGGCAATAGCCCGGGGGAGAGGTAGGCCGGGGGGGAGGAGGGAGGGGGCCTACTGGGGGGTGGTGGGGGGTTTGAGTTAGCGCCGGGGGGTTTCATTCCCCTTTAAGGTATGAAGATCCAAATTACAAAAAGACCTGTTATTTGGAAAACCCCTGGTCTTGTGCATTCTCTATAACAGGTCCCATACTTGTATACTTATTTTATTTAATGTTTACATGATTTTCTAATAGACTTAAAGGAGAAATACAGGTTAAAATTAAGTAAGCTTTATCCAAAAAGTCTATATAAATACACTTATAAACCCTCAAAGTAATGCTGCTCTGAGTCCTCTGTCAAAAGAAACATAGAATTTCTTTTCTTCTGTTGTGTACATATGACTTCCTGTTTTCAGCTTAAACCTCCAGGGCTAGGGCTTGAGCATGCTCAGTTTGCTCCTCACCCCCTCCCTCCTCCCCTCTGTAATCTGAGCCCAGAGCTATGTGTGTGCAGGGAGAGACTTATCATGTCCATACATATCGGTCCTTTAGACAGATTCAACAGCTTATCTGCCCATGTATGGGGGCTTATGACAGATCTTCCCAATCGATATCTGGCCACGATATCGATCGGGAAGGTTTAATTTTTCTGACTGCCGTCCATTGTTCCCTATGGCCGAATATTCAGATTACCCCAATATAGCCCTGCCGTTAGTGGGCCAAACGAGCGGATCTTATAGTGTTTGGCCAGCTATAGGCAGTCACAGCAAGCTAATATGGCAGCTGCTATCCTAAACAAACAGAGCAAGCTTCTAGAGCTGTTTACTCAGGTATGGTAAAGCATTCTTTATAATAAATATACTCTTGCACTTCTGCGGCTAATCTATTTTCAATAAACTGCTTTTGTAGCTTTCCTTTTCCTTCAACGCATGAAGATCCAAATGACTTATCTGGAAACCCCCAGGTCCCGAGCATTCTGGATAAGATCCCATACCTGTACTGGAGGAACTATCACTGATCAGTGGTGGCTCTGAGTGGGATTTATAAAACCCCTTTAAAACTACAGCTGCTCTTTGCCCCCCCCCCGGTACAGAGACAAATGTTATTGGAGGACCTTCCTGCATCTTTGTCTTCATAAAGTCCCTGAGCACTTGGAGCTTCGCGGGGTTAAAAGCCGCCGCCTCTGCATTATATATTTATTACCGCAACACCTACAACATTTATTTGTTCCAATAAAAATGGCTTCTGCTCTGACATTAAAAGAAAAAAAAAAATCAACGGCGGCTTGGGGTAATACATCATCGTGCCTTTTTTGGTGCAAATTCCTCCAGCAAACCTCGCTGTTATTCTTACTGAGAGAGAGAAAGGTTTAACCTGAAAACCTTATTGAATTCTCAGTAATAATTGTACATAACCATATAATCCATTTAGGTCAAACACTTGTGAAATGTCAATTCATTTCCGTCCTCCTCTCCTCCGCCGCCGCCCGAGCTGACAGTCAGAACAGGCATTTTTCCCTCCTGTACAAAAGAGAGATGAAGCTCAGTCAAGAGTCAGGCCCATTAGAGAGGCAGAGTAATAAAGTGCACATATTAAGTAATAACATTTTTAAATTCATTGCTTCCAGGCAGGAATTTATATTCAAGGTCTGGCACCGGCTATGAAATCTAATTTCTTTCCCATGGATGTGAGATATAATTTTATAAGTGTTATAGAGGGGGGGGAAAGTCTTTACTTATTTCGACCGGAAAAATCGAACAAAAAGAAACCGGGGGTTGATGGGAGCATTGATCCACAAGTGTTTTCTGTTACAGCTGATTTGATAGCAGGACATGTTCAGACTGAGCAGCACAAAAACCAACAGTGAAATATTTAACCTTTCTGCCACTTTTTCAGGTCATCTAATTGCAATGAGGCTCCTGTCTGGTCGGGGACGGGGTAATTTCTGCTTATTCTTCTAGAAGAATTAAATCTCTAGAAGAATGAACTGGTTTTCTGGACAAATGCTGAATAAGCACTTGGGTTCGGACTGGACTGGCAGGACACCGGTAATAATCCAGGTGGCCTCCGTCCTGCATGCAGCTTTTCCATTTTTCCCTGCCGCTAACTCTAGACATTGTGGGGTGGTGATATAACAGAGGTTGGGTCAGTGACATCAGGGGGGTGGGTCAGCGACTTCAGCTATAACGCGGTGATCGCCGATTGGCCATTTGCCGTGTCAATCTCAGAGAATCCCTTCTTAATCTTGAAAACCTGGCAGGCAGTTTTGACACAGACAGCCCACCCAAAAACCAGGCTGTCCAGGTAAAAACTGGACAGGTGGCAACCCCATACATCCCAACTATCCCAATTTTAACAGCTCAACCTGCAGTCCAGGTTTGTTACTGAAATGTCCCGACTTTCTCTTTCATCTCCTGCACATTGTTTCTAAAATGTAACTGGATTTTGGCAGAGCGCCCAGAATACTCAGCAGGTGCACTCAGGCCCGGATTTGTGGAGAGGCCACCTAGGCAGGATTTTAGGGGGCTACATTCTGCCCAACCACACCCACATTGGTTCAGAAATTTAAATTTCTCATGTGACAGTTCCCATTGCTCCGTCCTGATGATGAAAATTTGAGCAAATAAAAGGGGGTGGACAGGGGTGACAAGGGACAGCAGGCCTACTATATAAATCCGGCCCTGGGTGCACTTAGATACTTTTGTGACAATTTTAGATGAGCAGAGAAACAATTGTAACAATTTAAGATCAGCAGGTCTCTTGCAGCTCTTGCAGCTTGAAGGGCAATTCACCTTCATTAGTAAAACTGTAATAACACAGAAATGTGTTCCAATTTTCACAAGCTGCCACATTTTAAAAAAATGGACATGGTAATTAGGGGGTGTGGCCATATCTATTGTCCCTCTTTCTATTTCCCAAATGCTGGGAGGTGTAAAACCCTACCTGTATGGGCTCTGTCGCCTTAGGCCCGAAGCATGTCCAGAAAGGTGTCGGGTGTAAGAAGGAGTCAGCGTTGAGTGAAGACCCGAGGGCACCAAACACCCAGTCTAACGCTGACAGCTCTAGTCCAGCCAATGTGCCAATCCCAAATCGGGTCAACCCCAGCCTGCCTTGTCACTGCTCCATCCCTGCTGTCATCCTTCTGGCCCCCCCAAACAGCAATTATCCTGCCCGCTCACATCATCCCGCTACCCCCAACTTCATCTGTGCTTTAATCTGATGTGACTTCCCAAAGGAACAGAAGACAAAATGAAACAACCCCAAGGGGTAAAAGAAGCAGGTCATACTACTCCTGGGGCAATTGGGAAACAACCTCCCTCCCACAGGGCATAGGCAACAGACTGGGGGTTGACTGAGTTACAGGGTTAATGAATCTACTGGGTCCCATAGACTCACCACTGGTGTTATTCTCAGATACAGCAGGGGGCAATAGCTTCTGTCCGTCCTTACTATTCTCTGCCTTGGTGGTTCTGACTTTTGACTCAATGTAGGAGAAGTCAGCGGATTCACAGAAGCATGCGAGCCTGGCTTTTAGGCTTTCGTTGGTTTACAACAGCTTTAAGGATTTTTACATTCTTATCAGTGACCCAAAATCACAGTTTTTAAAGCCAGAATTTTTTCTGTCCTTTCTGGGAGTCACAAGGGATTTCTCACGCTGACCCAACATACAGGGAAGAATTTTGGGAAGAAAACAAATCCTGGATCCTTGCAACACAGCCCCCCCCCCATTATTTATTGCATTACAAGGCTGCAGCGTTTGAAATGAAAATATCTTGTAAATCTCACAGCCCTGGAAATTACATTTCATCAGGTTATGATTTGATTGCCGAAATGCAATAACCTCCCAGATAGGAGGAACAAGAAGATGAATGGCTGCAATGATAGAACAAGTCTATGTTATGGAATGCTGCCAGCAGGCAGGGAAACAGCGCCACCCAGTGGCTGATATTTAAAATATCTTCCTTTGTAATGGTTCAAAGTTTTAGCTTACAAAAGAGTAACTCTTTATATAAATGTATATCGGACTATATGAGTAGCTATTTATCAGAAATAAACGTATGTTCTAAACTGTCAACTGCAAACAGCAAGTTTGGGCGGGGGGTGGGAGGGTGGGTGCACTAGTGATGGGTGTGAGGGTAAGAGGTGGGTGAAAGAGTAGGGGAGAGGGTTCAAGAGTAGGGGGAGGGTGGGTGCAAAGCTTAATTTACTGATGCAGGAAGTGTCTCCAAAGGCTTTTCCCATTTCTATCCGTCAGCCTGGGTGCTACTGTTATACAATCATGACATGAGTAAAGTCAAGGATGGAAGATGCACCTTAAAGGGATACTGTCATGGGAAAAGAGCAAACACATTTTTTTCACATTTCATTTTGAAATCTGACATGGGGCTAGACATATTGTCAATTTCCCAGCTGCCCCAAGTCATGTGACTTGTGCTCTGATAAACTTCAGTCACTCTTTACTGCTGTACTGCAAGTTGGAGTGATATCATACCCTCCATTTCCCCCAGCAGCCTAACAGAACAATGGGAAGGTAACCATATAACAGCCCCCTTACACAAGATAACAGCTGCCTGGTATATCTAAAAACAGCACTCAATAGTAAAACCCATGTCCCACTGTGTTCATTACATTGAGAAGGAAAAACAACAGCCTGCCAGAAAGCAGTTCCCTCCTAAAGTGCTGGCACAAGTCACATGACCAGGGGCAGCTGGGAAATTGACAATATGTCTAGCCCCATGTCAGATTCCAAAAGTGAATATAAAAAAATCTGTTTGCTCTTTTGAGAAATGGATTTCAGTGCAGAAGCCTACTGAGGCAGCACTATATACAGATGTGTTTTGAGAAAAACATGTTTTCCCATGACAATATCCCTTTAAGCAATTTTACAGTACTATGCTAGTAGGAATATGTCTCCTTTAAGTTCTATGGGAATGAGCAAAGGTCAGGAACACCAACGTACAATTCAGTATTATCAATGGAGGATCCTTCTCGGAAAGGATTTATAGAGCAGTTTCGCTTTAAAAATTCAATCCTTCTGTTTTTAGTCTGTAGGCCCCATCATACGTGATAATATCTTGGAATATGTAGTTCAGCAACATCTGTTATGGCAATGAGCCAACAGTGAGCAACAATGTTATGGAAATTCTGCGCCCCCCCCCCCTTGAAAGCACAACTATATCCATCTCATGTGGGCTCCGTTACTCAGATTTTATCACCCGCAAAGACAGATTTTATTTAGAAATACAGACTCTTATACAGCTCCATGTCCGTTGATCACTGTGCTTTCCAGAATACAGAAGAGCTAGAGAAATGCACATTGTGTGGAATATTGTGCCATCTTGTGGCCAAACACTAAACAAAAAGGTATTGTTTTATTAAATGTTACCATTAAATAGACAGAAAATCACAAGTAAATGTGTATTGAAGTGGAAAAGTAAACAAATTTCAGGATGTTATACATGCTTATATATATGGCAAAATCTCAGCCTGAAGAAGCAAGTCCTGAACGATTGCACCCCAGGAAAGTCATGCCTACCCCTCACCTTGTTTCATTGTAAAGTGATGGATTCTGGGACATGAAGTCCTTCTGCTTTCCATGGTGGGTTGTGTTCATATTCCCTGGAAAGCAGAAGGTCTTTAAATCCCAAGATCCACCTGATGCTATCTGACTGGACCTGATACTAGACCTGGCTTGACCAAAAAACTATTAAGACTTCTCCTGGCAACTGATATTTCACTATTTTCAATTTCTTTTCTGAGGTCACAAGATCCAGAACATTTTAAAGGGCTCATTCTGCAATTCTGTTATGCTTTGCTGCATAATGACTATCCCTCGTGATGAGAATGACTTGTCAGAATCATTCAGATCTGTCAAAAGAAAGTTTGAGTCAAAGATGCAAAAAGGTCATTCTTGGTGGACGACTCAACTGCTTACCCAAAGTCAGTGGACTAATATGTCAAAGAAACCTCAATGTAGTTTTTGATGGGCCGATAGAACTGATGGACTGATAGGACCATCAAAAAACCACACTGAGGCTTCTTTGACACATAAAATAGACTAAAGACTTGGGTTAAGTAGTTGAACTCCTTAATCGCCCAACGGATTAAGAGTCATCGACTCTTTCACAATTCCAGTTAATTGTTCAAGGTTGAAGACATCTAGATATAACGTTTCAACCTTTCTAACTCTCAAAAGGACATCTCTTGTGTAAGTGACATTTAAAGTGTTTTGGAATCAGTGTGAAAGTGCAATCTATATAGAGATAGCTACACACAGTATTTTGGATAGAGTCCCACCAAGGCCACTGTTAATGGGACATTGAGATGGACACCCCAACGCAACTTTATTCAGACATACTTAAAGGTTTCATCAATGCCTGCGTTCTCCTTGTACAGGTGTTGGGTACTTTATCCAGAAAGCGGAAAATTATGTAACGGCCATCTCCCAATTTTAATCAAATAATTCAAATTCAGATTTATTTTTCTTCATGTAATAATAAAACAGTACCTTGTGCTTGATCCCAACTAACGTGGCAGCGATTGGAGCCCGGGAGGGAGGTTGGGAGAGCAGCAGTGTTTCAGTAGGGAGCAAGTCCGGGCCAGCATGCCCTGCAAGAGCCTGGGCCCACTGTTTTTTTCCCAGGGCCCCACCAACCCAGTCCAACCTTGGTCAGAGCAGGCCCTGTTTGGCTCATAGGAATTTGGAGATACATAAATATTGGCATTATCTACAGTCACTCTCATGTCTTGACTATTGAGACTGAAGACTCCCATGCACTGCTTGGGGCCCCTTACTGGAACCAGATGCACATTTTGGGAACCTCTGCTCCAAATAAATGTCAATGTGTATTTGATCAAACTTTTATTCTTGCCTTCCTTTAGATCTTTATTTGAGGGTAAGAACTTTATGAGCAAATGCGCTTCTCAGAACCTCCAAATGGACCAGTAACACAATTTTTCCAGTAATAACAGAAATAGCAATTTCCACCAGTATGAGTTGATGTAGAGCATTCCTGACTATTATTCACGTGTCCTTTTAAATAGTTGGTTACAGTGACACAATTATATAAAAAAAACAAAACAACAATCTATTCTTAATTCCTCAAAATAATAAAGAATTGGCTGCAAAGAGGTCTTTATATCTTATTAATGCATGAGAAACCTCTTGTGGCCAAAAGAGGCAATTATTATACCAAAAAAATATATATTTACTCATGCATTTATAATTTAAAAAAATGCATTTATTTAAACAAATTAACAACCATTATACCCCACAAAAATAGCCTAATGCGTTTCATGCTTGCCCATCACTTAATCATAGGCATCCAATCCTGTGTAAGCATGAAACGCATTAGGCCTTTTTTGTGGGGTAAAATGGTTATTAATTTGTTTATAAATGTGATTTTTTAAAACTATAAATACACGTGTATATAGGGCCGGAACTAGGGGTAGGCAGAGTAGGCGGCCGCCTAGGGCGCAGTCATGGGGGGGGCGCACTTTAGAAGGGAAAACTAGGGGGGCATTGGCTGATGGTACAGGTACAGACTTGGGGGGCAATGGCTGGTGGAACAGTTACAGTCTTAGGGGGCCAGCTGGTAGCACAAGTATAGACTTAGGGGGCAGTGGTTGGTGGCATATGTACAGACTTGGGGGGTCATGGCTGGTGGCACAGATATAGACTTGGGGGCAATGGCCGGTGGCACAGGTACAGACTTGGGGGGTCATGGCTGATGGTACAGGTACAGCTTGGGAGCAATATTTTGGGTGCTGCTGACACAGGTACAAATTGGGAGCAATTTTTTTGGGTGCTGCTGGCTGGCACAAGTACAGTTTGATTCATTAATGTGTTATAAGGTTTCTTTATTTAAGAAAAAGTGAATAGGTGGGAAATGGTCATACATAATGGGGGGGGGCTGATTGAACCCCTTGCCTAGGGTGCTAAACTACCTTGGCCTGGCCTTGCGTGTATATATATATATATTTTTATGGTTTATTCTTAATTTGAGTTGGTCTGATAAATTATGTGCAAGTGCTCCTACTGATACAGGAGAATACTGGAACTACCACCTCCCTGAACATGGGAAGTAATTCCGATGTTCCCACTGTGTGAGCTATGTGGAGTACACTATTACACTGAAATTGTGGGGGAAAATACTGCATTATGGGTAGAAAACGGGATGCATTGTATTTTTAATCCACTGTGGCTGCACTCATAAATGAGCCCTAATGTGTTCTTAAAAGTGCCAAGGCTGGATCATGACCTCCCTTTTGGTACAGTTAATTAGGGATGTTTGTAATGCCTTTTGGATTAGCTCTAAAATCCCCATGCTGTATGACTCCCCATGCTGTATGACTTGGTTCAACTGCATGCCTCAAGGACATAGAAACCAAAGTAAACTTGAAGGACACATCTGTTAGACACCCCCTCAACAAATAAGCCACTAACCTGTAGCAAAGTAACCCAGGGCAGTTTGTATTTAGAAAAGAGAGTGGCTGTACCATCTTACCTGAGCTCCATGGTCCTCAGACATGTCTTTTGTGTTGATTTGGACTTAACGGACTCAATAAAACACAAGAAAGATTATGATACTTGGTTCTCCAGCTCTGTTTAGTGACTTTGGTTACTAACAATTGGCCCAACCCCCGTCCTTTTTAGTTAATGGTGGAAATATGCGTTTCAGGCCCCTTCTTGATGGAGCCCCACCAATAGCTCCAAGAGCAACTGAAGTGCTTTAGGTTGGGTAATATTGAAAAACACTTGTCTATAACTGGGTAGGAGCCAAGCGGAAACAGGTGGATGTTTTTCACCCATGATGGACCTGCTTCTCCCAAGAATTGGGCCTACTGCTCATTGAATGGACTACAAAGAGTTGCATCTATCTGTGGATGTGGTGTTGCTCTGCATACAGGAGGTCCTGAACATGTGCAGAAGACATGGACTATTTTCCGCATGCCTCTTCCTCCATCCACTCATTCAAGATTTACAAAGGAATGAGCACCAGCAGGCACTGGATTTTCTTAATTGTTCTTAATGCCCGTGAGAGGGTGCAGAACACAACTGCTCTGTACGGGAACCAGTGTCGGACTGGGATGCCAGGGGCCCACCCAAAAACCTTAGGCCATGGGCCCACCATAAAACCTTAGACCAGGGGGGAACTCCTAGTAATAATATTCATCTCCTCAATCAACCTCTATTCTCCTAGTTTGTTTTCTTTACATACTATAATCAATTATTCCATCTATTTAGCGTCTTTGATCTCATGGAAATAGGGAATGACCATGAAATAGGCCAAACGTTTAGCAGCATGAGGGCCCAATGACAGCTTGGCCCACCGGCAGTTTTCCTGGTATTATGGTGGACCAGTCCGATACTGGGGAACGAGACACAAGCACCACTGGTGCTGGTTATGAGCCCTAAAGTAGAGTCCTGCATGGGTCCATTTTCTTATACCCGTACCTGATCCATACCTGATCCATACCTGCTACCTGTCACCCACAACCAGGCCTGGACTGGCAATCTGTGGGTTCTGGCAACGTCAGAGGGGCTGCTATAAGGTCCCATAGAAAGTCAGTATTTAATGGGCTGCTGGGGGCTGTTTGGGCCTCTTTGTGGGCTGATTGGGCCTCTGTGTACTTGAAATGCCAGGGTCTATTTTAATTCTCAGTCCAGATCTGCGGCCACAACCCAGACCCTTAACCCTTTCCTCCAGTGATCCACTACCTGACCCGCAATAGGCCAACTTACCTTCTGACCTGGGTTCACACAAAACCAGAAGTGATGTCACTTTGGGGTGGAAGTGCCGCCACAAAAAAGCTACCACGACTACAGGAGAGGGTGGGAGAACTCGAATCTGCACCTTTTCTGGGTACCCAGCTGGCTGACCTGGGGACTACCTGCACAGCCAGGGAATTGGGAACTTTTTGCCCGAAACCCAACCAGTTTATAGGTATTCCGCAGGTGTCCGTCCTGGTGCAGGACTCTACCCTAAATTGTTACTATTGCCATATTGCTCTACTATACTTACTATCCCACTGCTTACAACTTTTGGTCGAGGTGGGGGGTGGGGGGGTGGCAAAGTATCCTTCACTATTTATACCCACTAAAGGAAGTTCTTGTATTTCCCTTATGTTTCAGTAGATGTGAAATGCAATGTCAGTAGACAACTTTATATATATATCTATATATATATAGAGAGAGAGAGCGTGAGAAAGAGAGAGAACTCAATGATCCATATCCTTCCCCCAAATAAATGATGTTTACACCTCTGTCCAATTAACAGAATTATCATCATTCGTTTATTCCTTGGTCTGTTCTTTGCTTTCCGTAATGGATCGCCCAATGCCGCCACCAAACAAGAACAAATTGCTAAACAAATACAATAGTAACCTTCTAATGAAATATTTATATATATGCCTCACAGCTTTCAGATTTACCATGCTCGGCTCAGTGATGTATGATGTTTGCTTAATTAATGTAAATAGAGTATAGAGACCTTATTTGTGTCAGCGTTATGGATTGTTATACCTGCGACGTATGGAGCATCGCTGACAATTGCTTTGGTGTCAGGCAATTAATCAACCCTGTCTGTTGTTTGTGAGCATTATTATCATTATTATGTATACAGGCACTTCCCTGTCTGTAGCAGCGCACAATTGATGACAGATAATGAGCATTATAGAAGCTGAAAGCTGATATCCTTAAGGTAAGGGTTCGGCAGAACATGTGAAATATTAATTTGCTGAAAAAATACATCGTTCCAAGGATAGGGGTCTGCATTGTTCAAATTCTCGGTACAACAACAACTATGGGGGACACCATTAACTACAATCACTACTATTTACTAGCAATATATAGATTTTACTTTATATCTGTCACTCTCTGACATCACAGGCTGACAAATATAATACCTTGTCCATTCCAGTCCATATTTATTAATGCCAGAATCTTTTTGCATGTCCTGGCCGTTACACCTCTCAGACAAGTTTTTAAGGGCATATTTTCTAAAATAGTTCAAATTAAGGTTGACACCTGTTCAGTTTTGGCTCCACTGTCCAGTTATTATAGGAACTGTCTGGTTCAAAATGACCTGCCCAGAGTTTTGTGGTATAAAACCAGAGAAATCGCTGCTTGATTGACTGAAAACTCATCCAATCCCTGCATATAGAGTTATAACCCTGCAATCAAACATCAATGGGTTGCCCCAATATCACTGCCTGTGTCCATGATGTCATCAGCTCCACCTCTGACATCATACAGCCTGCTCCTGTCTGTATGAACTCATATGGGTGGGTGATAATGCAAAAAACAAGAGTGGGATAGAGCATGGCCAAGGGCTACTGGGCCCCAAGGGAAGGGTATTGCCACTTTGCTGCTTCCTTCTTCAATTACTTGCTCACCTGCCAAACAACCTATACCTTCTTTATTGGATGAGATATCAGCAGAAGCAAAATTGCCACATATTTGTCCAAAGTCTCCCTGATTAATGCCCCCCTGCTCCATTGTTCTACAGTAACAAATCTATCTCAAAATGTCACTTATTTGCCCCTGAAACCTAATGTACCCGGTCTAGTAAAATGCATGGAATTGTCACCGAAAGTCCTCTGAGATCTTCTGCGGCAGTAGAGCTGGACAGGGGTAGAACATAGGCAGGGGGGCATGCTAAGCTTATCCAGCATGCCCGCAGACCACTTTGGTTCTGGGTCTGCAACTCTTTATGGGAAAGTGTAGAAGTAACATTACGGATTAGGGTGTGAAGTTCAGGATGATCTCATGGGGTCATTCATGTGCTTTCTCTTGTGCCTCTATTCCAATTGGGGTAACAAGGGACGCCTACATTTTTTTGGTAAGATCTCCCTCCTCATAGTTGCACCCTAGACACATGCCTTTGCACTGACCACTAGCCCTAGAGTGTCCATTCAGAGGGTGTTCAACATAGCGGCAGGACAAACCAGAGGGACATCCAAGGCACCCTAGGCTACCCCTGTTAAATGATAAGAGGTGGGTGACAAGGGCTTGGAATAGGGGGTGGGCAACAAAAGAGGTAGATGCCTACAGCCCCACCGTTGTGCCCAAGATATGTGCCCCTTTCGCCTAACCCTAGTTCCAGCCCTGAATTAAAGCTTGGACAAATCAAGTGTTAGGTACAGAAAACAGTGTCCGTCCAGTGGCTTTGGACCCTCCTCCACTGGTGGCACCACCACCAAACATGGGGAGACCACATAACCAAGCCCCAAGGAACAGCTAATATTAGTTAAGGGATCATTCCTGATAACCTGCAAGTGTTGTATATGCAGTTTCAAAAATATCAATTGAATGCACTCATTCCATTCGTACATGTGTCAATTGTAATCTGACAATCAAGGTATAATGTCCATAATAACGGAAAATGTTCTCAATCCTGTCCCTTCTCGCAGCCAATGGTAATTCTCTTCCCAAATCACTAGATGGAGCCAACGACTCAGACGAAACGAGTTTTTTTCCCCCTTAAAATTCTCTTGCTCCCAAATTCTCGATTTCACACCACTCCAAAAAGCAAATGAGGCATTTGGCTGGTGTATGTTGAAACATGAAACATTATGGTTTGGATTTAGTAATGGGGGGGGGAGGGAACACGGCGCTGCTCTAGTTGCCCAAAAACTCTGCGCCAGTTATTCATCTGTGTTATTATCCACCAAGCAGATTGTGGGAACCAGCTTGAAAAGGAACAGAGGTAGAACTGATAAACATCCAAATCATAATCATTCAAATGCGTTCAGCTATTATACAGGTATAACATTAAAAGAAATAAAATTGTCTCTATTGCTCAGTCAGTAGTGCTGAAATGCATAATATTCTCAATTCGAAGGATTTTAATTTGCTAACTATTCCCATGGTCGAATTTCGAATTTTTTTTCAATTTAAAAAATGTCTACAAGGCAAATGAGAACCATTTCAGAACCATGGACAGCAGCACAGCAACAAGTCCACAGAACCCAACGGCCCTGGGTTCAAGCCCTCCTGCAGGCCCCTTGTGCATCTCAGTCTCAAAGTTTCGTTCACAACCAATAAAACTGCTATTCCCCATTTACCAAGTCCTGTTATTCTCCATTTACCTGACCATTGTTTTTCATCACATGATATCTATGAACCCTGACAGAGCCAGCTAACAAAATAAAGGAAACACTTGAATAAAAGGTGACTACTAATTTGGGTTTAAAAGATTAAAAAAGGGCCAACGCCCTCTTGCTTTGTGTATTTATTTATGGGTCGAAGCAAATGTTCGAATTTCAGAGTAATTTTGGGCTACTTCGACTATCGAATATTCCAAAATTTGATTTGAATTGAAAAGAATTGAAAATTCGATTTAGGAAGTACTGTCTCTTTAAAAAAAACTTCAAATTCAAAACTTCAAATTCCTTAAAGCTGTCGAATTGCCATTTTAGCCTTTGGGGGACCTCCTAGAGCCTTTTTTTCTAAGTCCTGCAAAATCAAAGGTTTTTTTTAAAATCTTTTGAATCGACCAATTTTTATTCGCTCGAAAACTGGCCTGTCGATCGAAAATGTCGATCGAAAATGCAGTTTTTTAAGTTCGAAATTCGACCCTTGGTAAATCTGCCCCTTAATATAATTTTAAACTCATATTTCAGTGTATAAAGCATTACTGGTTTACACACCGTAGACAAAATTAAAATCAAACAGGGCTGGCTTTAGAAATTACAGGGGCCTCATATTATATAAACAGGTCTCACCCAGTGGGGGAAGAGGGTGAAGAACCTGGGCCCTAGTTTTTATAATATTTGTCTCATTAAACCAAGATATTCCAGGGTAATAATGCCCAACTGCAGCATGTAATCACCAGCTGCCTCATGCTTCATAAAATCGGTTCGGAATAAAACTTTTATGCCCGAAATGCACACATTTTTTGTGAAATCGCTCAAACCCCAGATTTTTTGGACCATGATATCTTCAGATTTGTAATGGGACCTTTGCCATAGACTTCTACAGGACCCTGACAGCTTGGAGATGGATTATTTTCGGATTCGGACTTTTAGCATATAATAAATCTCGGGAAAAAAAATTATTTTTTCTAGTTTTTGAAATTTGGACTTTTATATATATAACCACCTTAATGTATGGACTGCTGGCCTGTTGGGAGGCTTAAAGCACAAACCATTACACAAATGCAGATGCTGGACCCAGTGAAACTCTGTAACATAAAATCCATGAATACTATTTTGGGGTGAATACTGTAACCTATTAAAGCAAAATATATTCCTGGAACTGGATCTGTATTTTTTCCATGTTTTGTAACAACACAATGAAGCCATTTCACCCACTAAAAAAACAGGCTCATATAGCGGGTTGTTTAGTTAAATCCAAATTTATCTCATTATTTAAATAAAACAACCAAACTCCTATACCTGATATGACAATTTATTTGGGCTTTTTCCTGAAAAGCCCAAATTATTTGGATTTTTGCCCAAAATGGTCGGAATTTATTAAACCCAGAGGATGGAAAAGTCAGCATCTGAAAATGCATATAAGTCAATGGGAGTAGTCCCAATAATTTTTTGATGTGAGCTGTGTTTCTTGCAATGCCCTGAAATATTCTGAGTTTTCGAGATGAAAAAGTCAGAAAAAATCGTGAAAATCAGATTTTTTCCAGCAAAGCAAATTGTCGGGAAAATGTAATAATAAATAAGCGTTAAAAACCCAAGTGGATTTGATCTGAGTTTGCAGCATAAAATATTGAGATATATTCGAAGGTTAATAAATAACCCCCTAAATGTGTTAATTATAAATATTGTCATGTAAAGAAGCCCGAATGCTGCATGCATGTTCAGTAATTTGTTAAATACGTTATCTGGAAAACCATCATTCAGCAAGCTCTGAATTAAGGAAAGGCCATCTCCATTTTATCCAAATAATCCAAATTTTTTCAAAGTATTTCTTTTTCTCTGTAATAGTAAAACAGTATCTTGTACTTGCTCCAAACTAAGATATAACTAATCCTTATAGAAGGGAAAACAATCCTATTGGGTTTATTTAATGCTTACATGATTTTCTAGCAGACTTACTAGAGAACCCCCAGGTCCTGAGGATTCTGCATAACAAATGCCATACCAGTATACATAAGACACTCCAAGTTCTTTATTTTTAAGTAGATTTTAATTAAACATGGGTGGATATGGCTATTATTTATTATAAATCTTGTCATGTAAAGAAGTCCACATGCTGCATGCATATTCAGCAATTTATTATATGCATAAAGCACACCTATTTTTTGTTTTAAAGTAGATTTAAAAAAAACATATATTTTTGTGTGTGTATATATGCGTGCATGTGAATAGTATTTATTTAGAAATTTTGTCATATAAAGAAGCCCACATGCTGCATGTACAGTAATTTGTCATACACATACGGCTTTCCTAGATATCTTTCCTAGATATCAACTAAATATGTGTGTGTGTGCAAGACACACATGTGAATATTATCTACTTTTTTTAAATGTCATGCAAAGAAGCCCTCAAGCTGCATGAAAACTCTCTATTTAATTTTATATGTATAAGGCTCTCCCATTTTTCTAATTTTAAGTATATTTTGATTAAATATTTGTGTGTGTGTGTGTGTGTGTGTGCACACGTGAATGTTATTTATTTATGTTGTCACATAAAGAAGCCCATAAGCTGCATGACAGTTCACTATTTAATTTTAATTTGTTATATATATATATATATATATATATATATATATATGTATGTATAAGGCTCTCCTGTTTTTCTAATTTTTGAGTATATTTTAATTAAACGTGTGTACACTTGTGCAGGTGACTATTATTTATTTAGGAATGTTGTGTCACATAAAGAAGCCCACAAGCTGCATGGCAGTTTACTATTTAATTTGTTATATATATATATGTATAAGGCTCTCCTGTTTTTCTAATTTTGAGTATATTTTAATTAAACGTGTATACACTTGTGCTGGTGACTATTATTTATTTATGAATGTTGTCACATAAAGAAGCCCACAAGCTGCATGGCAGTTTACTATTTAATTTGTTATCCGCAAGGTACCTTTTTTTCCATTGGGATGCACAAAAACACAAAGTTTGCCAGGTTACACTTTAACGTTGCTATTATTCTAACATAATTTACCAAGACCAGTTCTACAGTGTGCGGATGATTAACTTGCAAAAAACAGATAAATAACAGATGTAATAATTACATTAAGTTCCGGGGGTCAGTTAATCACAGCAAATAAGCGGCCTATCGAGAGTCGCTGAATGCTCCGGCCGCAGTGAAAAGGTTAATAGCAATAATGACACAAAGGCCCTCCCGTCCCCCGCGTTTCGCTTGTTCCTACGTTTAAGAAACCCTTTTCAGATTTAATTGCAGCCCTTTAAATTGTGAAAAAGATCTAATGACGTGTCCCATTCTGCTGCTTTTTTTGTTTGATTCAAAATAAATTGGGAGACTTTTCTGGCTAAATACTAAAACAATTATCAATTTGAAAAAAAGGAAGAAAGAAAGAAGAAAATCCCGCATAATTAATGTGTATTTTCTTCACATTAGATCATGTACTTCTGTGCCGTACCCATGGATTTCATAGCGTTCAGCTGCTGCGTATTTATTTATTTTTTTTCCCCTGTTTTTTTTTCTCTCTCTTTCTCGTGTGATGTTCCGCCCATTCAAGGCTGACATTTAAATGAGCGAGTATTCAACACAAATGTGATCATTTGTACAGCATCCAATGTGGCTCCATGCTGAGATGATTGCTTCTAGGAGCAGTCCGTGGCTTTTTTCGAACACGGGGGAAAAAGCCAGGCAAAATTTTATCAATTTACATTTTTTTCCGTGATTAATTTTTATGCAAATAAGGGCCCGACAGTGCTCCCATCTCACCTGAATCATTCGGATCATCAAAGACAAATTGAGCATCGCTTATTTAAAAAATAGGCTTTAAAATACTCTACAGCTGTGTTGGAGAATGGTAAGAGCGGGGCTTGAACTTTTCTAATGTAACAGGAACAGGCGAGAGATGGCCGGGGTTCAACATTTGTTTTTTTCATATGGCACAAAAACAAGGAAAAAACATTCACACGTTTCATTTTTTCGAGCTGATGATTTCTATTTTGCTAGATTTAAATATATCTATATCATTAATGAATATATAAGAAAAAATATATAATATATAAAAATAAAATATGGAACATATATATAGATATATAAATAAATAAAACATATATATATATATAGAAAGAAAAATATACAATATATATATATATATATAAATAGAATAAATCTAAAAATAAATCTAAAAATAAAATATAGAATATATATAAATACAAGTATAAGACTGAATGTCAACTGATAAGGGGTCTTTCCGTAATTTTAATCACCATACCTAAAATCTGCTTTAAAAAAATGATGTAAACATTAAATAAACCCAATAGGAGTTTTTTTTTCTTCCAATAAGAATTAATTATATCTTAGTTGGGATCAAGTACAATCTACTGTTTTATTATTACACAGAAAAAGGAAATGATTTTTAAACATTCATATTGTTTGGATAAAACGGAGTCTCTGGGAGACGGCCTTTTCATTAATTGTTGCTTTCTGGATAACGGTCTTCCGGATGACGGATCTCATACCTGTAATAAAATATATGTATTAACATACAAAATTATAAAAAAAAAAAAATATATGAAAAAAATAACTAATTGTTATAGTTTATTTTGATTTATACATTTTTAGGGGATCTAGAATTTGCTTTAAATTGGGTAAAGATAATTTCTCTTCTGTGTGCAGAGCCATGAAATACATTTTTACCCCAAATGTCACCCTCATTCAAGGTAAACTTTTAGGAGACCAAATATGCATTCTCCCTCCCCAAATATCCCCCTACAGTCTTTCAAGCGTCTTGCCATCATCCTGTCATGGCTCCAGGCCCACAGGTTCACAATTTTAGGCTTTGGCCAAATACCCAATCTACCACAAAAGATTTGGCCAAAACTTCAACTGGTCTTGAACCCTTATTGTATAATTGCAAATTTGCTAAATCTTTTCCTTTCAGTCTAAAGGGTCATGTGATAATAAGAATAGAGATTTAGGTTGACCCGGTACCTAGATTCACTCAAATCAAAAACATATCCTGCAAAATAAAAAGGTTTGGTAACTGCCAAATCTTAAACCAAAGCTGACATAAAGGTCATCTCTAGTATTAAAACCATTACATAGCTTATCTATTATCTGTCAAGCAATGTGGGGCACTAAAGCTCTATAGGATCCTACCAATGTCACAAAAGAAGAGATGGGGGTGATATGATAACTGTGTATAAATATATAAGGGGATCATATAATAATCTCTCTAATGCTTTGTTTACCAGTAGGTCTTTCCAGCTGACACAAGGTCACCCATTCCGATTAGAAGAAAAGAGGCTCCACCTAAATATTTAGAAGGGTTTTTTTTTACAGTGAGAGCTCTGAAGATGTGGAATTCTCTCCCTAAATCAGTTGTACAGGCTGATACATTAGATAGCTTTAAGAAGCGGTTGGATGGTGTTTAGCAAGTGAGGGAATACAGGGTTATGGAAGATAGCTCATAGTACAAGTTGATACAGAGACTAGTCCGATAGGCTTTTGGAGTCAGGAAATAATTTTTTCCCCCTCTGAGGCAAATTGGAGAGGCTTTAGATGGGTTTTTATTGCCTTCCTCTGGATCAACTAGCAGTTAGGCATGTTAAAAAGTTAAAAGGTTGAACTTGATGGACAAGTCTTTTTTCAACCTAACTTACTAAGTTACTATGTTACTATGATACAGTCGCAGGGTTTGCTGTATTGCATTTCCACCACTCATCTTTAGGTTGAACAAATCAAAGGGTCTTTGTCCTACACCTTTTAATACCAAAATAGATCTCTTTCTCTCATATTTGAACTGAGGTTTGGGACGACCCAGGGGTTGCTATCCAGGACACGACTATGCTCATATGAGTTGGTGATCCTTCAGATAAAATTTATATAGCCACATAGAGAATAATGTGGCCAAAAACTGGCTGGATCATTTTGTAAGTAGACAAAGTCCATTAATATTACCATATACTGGACAACTTTGGTGATTTGACCATGAATGAGGCAAAAATTTACTTTTTCATGTAGGACACGAGGAAGAGTTACAGATTCTATAACTCCCACATGTGCTGATTACCCAAGAAGGGCCATCAGCAGATCACTGGTTGTGATACAATAAGATCCAAGCATAGTGTCAAAATCAGCCATATTGCCTATTGGACCATAAATTTGTTATTTTAAATGGTCACAACAATACTATTATGAAATGGCATACAAAGAAGACTATGTGGCTATGGGTTTCTAGATGAACAGCACAACTACATGTTTGGAAATGTGGGCTGGTTTTCTTTCCATGTAGCCTATTGTCTATCTGTGGATGGAAAAAAATGTTGTTTTTTAACTGTTGTGATCAGGGCCACCATCTGGGAGTCCTTTCAGGGAGAAGAAAGGTAACCATTCACGCACACCCTGGCCTTCCGAATGCAAGTGACTCCCAGGTGCACGATGTAGGAGGAAATTGGCAGCCTCCAATGGAGAGTCTAGTGAAGAAACAACGGCACAATGTGGGTAATGCTAGCAGGCCAAGAGAGCAAGGCTTGGCCTGCTAGCATTACCCAAGTTGTGCCGTTGTTTCTTCGCTAGTCCTTTCAGGGACCCATTGCAGCAAGGGTCATGCACATAGGCAAAGGTATGATTCCAGGGCTGCAAATGGGTCTGGGCTTGCAGGGTGCATTCAATTTTGGAGGGTTGTGGGTAGTTTGGGGTGTAACTACGCGTGACAGGGGAGGATCAAGGGTGTGATTAGGTTGGTGGAGTATGTTTGCAAGAATTGTGACCTCATTCTACTTATCGATAGAACCCACTGCCCTCATCCCAGTGGACCCTTCTAAGTAGCATACTGTCCCATAGCTGGTAGAATCCAGAATTTTGCTTATGGAGTAGTGTTTTGCCAATTAGGTTGGCAATGGCTGAATTAAGTAACCTACTTGGCTACATTTATACTAGGTTAGTTTTCTGTTTTCGTACAAACACAAAATTTAAAAAACTGTCCCACTGTCTCTCTAACCATCGCATGGCTGCTATCGTAAAGAGGACCCTAGCAACTAGCAAACAGAAAATATGTTATAACTCAGAAATGCAAACAAAAATACAATTAATTGAAAAAAATTATGTTGTCTATGAGTCTCATGATTTTGAGAGATACTGTGCATCTGTCATGAATGATGTTGCTTTATAAACAAACACATAATAACTACTGCACAGAAACAAACCTTAGCTGCTCCGTTCACAGACTGCAGCTAATTACGAGAAGAGACAGATCTTGGTTAGCCGTGGGGCTAGCTCTAGTCTGTGCAACAGTCGGCAGGCAGGTAGCAAGAGAACTCAAATGTTATTTGACAAGGCAGCAGGCTTCATCACCGAAGGTTAGAAAGCAGACAAGCCATACTGTGTTGGAAAGTAGAGACAGAAATATTTCAAGCAGATTTTATCTGACAGAAATCATATCGGAGCTGTATCTCCTGACGAGGCCTGCACAAACGAAGCTACACACTTTCTGTTTCCCATCTAGCCCTTTAAGATAGTGTTTTTATTTCACTGGCACATCCAAGGTGACAGCTTGATACTTGACAGTTAGCAACTTTTCCTTAACGCTATTCTTTGTTCGGGAGCCCCAAAGAGGCGAACAATGTAGAACAGAAAATATGAAAGGAAAACAAAAATCTAAATTTAAGTGGAAGTAAACATTAGGGATTGTGTTAGAATCTCTTAAACACAGCTAATTTCCATTAAATATTTTTATTTTCCTAATGTTGAGGAGATATGAGGTCCAATTACCCCAGGTGTAGCTGACAGGTGTATCTCACTGTGGTCATGATCATGCTCTCTATGCTCTTCAGGAGGACGACTAAAGTCAACAACAACTTCCACCAAGGTTCTTTCTGGATCTGAAAATCCAATTCCAAATCAATAACAAAACAAACATGAGTAAAAAAGTTACAATTACATCATTAGCTATGTCATGGTGGCTCTTTTCCTGGAACTAACTGTCACTCCAGGATGTTCCAGCCTCCATTTTTCTAAATAGTCAATAACAACTTCCACGAGGTTCTTGGTGGATCCGACTTTCCAATTTCAGAACAAACATAAGTGAAAAAGGTAGAACAATGACACTAGGGGGCCGATTTACGAAATTCACATGAAATGATCGAAGTTCGATCGAATACGATCGAATAACGATTGTACAAATTTTTCGTAAAATCGGATATTCTTATTTGGCCTCTTCGATCATCGAATACTGAATTATTGAATAGATCGAATGATCGGATATTCGATAATTCGATCATTCAATGATCGAAGAAATCAAAATTTTAAAATTATTCGACTGCCTACTTCGCCAGATTGAACCTAACAAATTGCAATAGAAGCTTATGGGAATCCCCCCCCCCCATAGGCTTCTGAGACTTAAGCTGGCCATAGACGCAACGACTTGGTCGTACGAATCGAGGATCGTATGTGGAGTGCTCCGACATTTGTCGTGCCATGCCGATCGGTCGTTTGGTCGATCGGCCAGGTTAGAAAATTTTTGTCGGCTGGCGATAATATCTTTGCATCTATTGCAGATCGTACGATTTTCAGTGGGAGACCATCACTAGGTTTTTAATCGTACAACTTTCGTAGGATCCCTGTCAGGGGCAGAACGTCAGCTATCTGTGCTTTTTACTACTTTAGTTGATCTGAAGGTTAGTGACAGGTCGGGAGCAGGTCGGGAGATGCAAAGATCCGATCGTGGAATCATCTTACGATCGGATCTTTGCGTCTATGGCCAGCATAAGTCCTGCTCGATGGTTGAATGCTTATTGAATTTCGAATATGAGCGAGCTAATTTTGGGGAATAATAGTAAATTTGCACCTAGCTGTGTGATCATTGCTGGAATCTTGCCCCTAGAACTAGTTGTGGCCCCAAGATCTTTCAGCCTCCATTTTTCTAAATTCTTTAACAATGTTCCTTGAGATGGTGTTTGCCTCACCACTAATGTGATATCCAGTGTATTTGGGCTTCTTTATCTTGGAAGCCTCATAAAATATGACCCCTATTGTGGTGTTTATACAAATGGCCTGCAGGTGGCAGTGTGCATACATAGGACTTTCTGTACAACTTGAAAGTGAAAGTAAGACTTAATGATGTTATGTAAGGGCTGCATGACCTGCTAATAAAGCACTGTTATACTCTCCTTATCCTCGGCTACCAAACACAACACCTATTAAATTAAACAAGATGAGAAATCAATGAGCCAGAATTGTATCCAATTCCTGGTTCCTTGGGCTTAACAACTGATTGGAATTCCCAGTTAGTTTTATCCAGAGACATGATTTATGCTTTCAAAGTTGGCCACAGGGGGCTGTCATCTGGTAACTTTGTTATACATCTTTGCAAGACTAGACTACATACACATGCTCAGTGTGGTCTGGCCTTCTGAGGGATCGTCATAAATGATCAAAAAACAAAGCTGCTTGAGTTCTGCATGGCTGGTAAGTAAGGTAGGGGCTCCCCCTGCTGTTCATAAGTATGATTGTTTCCCTTCCAGAAGTTAGGGACCGTCTGACAATTCCTATCCACAGCACTAAATGAAGGAAGAATTTCACTGCATACAGTCAGGTTTCTTATAAAAATGGTACACCTTTTTTAATTAAAGTATATTGGAGATAGATTTCTTTTTCATTAAAGAAAGTAAAAATGGGATTTTATTTCTTTGCCTTTCCTTGCCCTTTAATTATATTGTTTTTACTGTAAACCTCTTCAAGCTCTGCTTGTATAGGGGCAATGTACCTCCTATTGTAAAATATAAAATTATAGGCATTTATATAGGTATAGTCTTGTGTCATGGGATTCTGATTTGACTAAATTCCACCTATTTTGCACCAGGGTACTATCTTTTAAACTACAAAAGTTTTAGTGAATCAGGTCACAAAAATTACTGAGCACCATCATAGTGACAATTTCATTAAGCTCTGGTTATAATGTTAGTCATAATTTAGCCATTCCTTTATGAGTCAAACTTTAAATTATACCCTTATAAATGCAATGTTGTGACATTTGCAAGCACTGTTTATAACTTAAAGAGACATACCCTCACAATTGTGTGACTTCCACCACCTCCTGTTGCTGCTTTCTAACCATGCCACATCAATTATTTGCCCTTTCTATTCTCACTTGTTACCCAAACTGCCCACCACGAACCTGATGCTGCTACTGCCTTCGTCTCGCCTGCTCAGTGCTGTCTTTAAAGTCGCGCCCAATGGAACAGCTCAAACACCTCTGGAGCCAGGCCCGGATTGGTAATCTGTGGGTTAGGGCAAATGCCAGATGGGCTGCTATAAGGTGCCATAGAAAGTCAGTATTTAGTGGGCTGGTGGGGACTGTTTGGGTCTCTATGTGGGCTGATTGGGCCTCTGTGTACCTGAAATGCCAGGGCCTATTTTGATTCTCAGTCCAGTCCTGTCTGGAGCAGTAGAAATTGGAAAGCGGAATGGAGACCAGAATGGAGGTACCACCCTGCCACCTACAATCATAGTGTCTCCCCACCACCCAGAACTACAGGCCATCAGAAATATAATGTACAGGATAATGCACGGCTCTTGTACATCATAAGGATATATTTTACATGTTCCTGGGTATAATAATACATTTCAGCAGAGATTGATGCTTTACTGCATCTAAAAGTATGTCCTAAAAAAACTTCCATTATAGCAGCCATCAGAGATTCATTGCAGATGGCAGAAAATAGCTCAACTTAGATTCGCTATGAGCTAATTTGAGATTTTGCTGAATCAAGCTGTGCCGAAAATTGGTGTCAAACTGCAAAATAGTATGGTGAGGTAAAAGCATTTAGATTTAAATTCCAGACCCCTAAACCTCACCAGCATGCAAATCACACACAACCGTACCTGAAACGCAGTCTATTGCTAAATAACATTTCTAATTCTTTTTAGGTCACTTAACAAGCAGTGCTCTTTCTGAGAGGACTTTAAATAAACATTTGTGAATTATTGTTTGGTTGCAGGCAATATTATGTAGGACGTGGCGGCTAAGCTTACATTTGTTGGTCTCAGTTTCTCCCAAAAGTACGTTGCATGGCCCAGGGATATAAGATACAGATTTTAAAAAACTGCTCCTATGGTTGCAGAGGGGACATTCATTTGGCTGATGTACACAAAGGTCCCCACCTATTTATGTAAACACACTATAACCAACCACACTGAACAGGCTATTGAGTGATCCATGTGTAAGCCTGTAGACCAGTGGTCCTCAAACTTGGCCCTCCAGCTGTTAAGGAACTACAAGTCCCACAATGCATGTGGGACTTATAGTTCCTTAACAGCTGGAGGGCCAAGTTTGAGGACCACTGCTGTAGACTAAACACTTAGGGGCAGATTTACTAAGGGTCGAATTTCGAATGGCAAAAAAATTCGAAATTCGACCAGGGAATAGTGGGGGAATAGTGGGGAATTAAAAAAATTAAAATTCAAATTTTTTTAGCGTAATTCGATCGATCGAAAGATCGAATAGGGAAATTCGATCGAATTCGATCGAATTTTCGCACGATTTTTAAACAAACGATCGAATTTTTCCTATTCGATCTTAGGGAATGATCCCCATTTCGGTAGGTTTCATCTGTCGAACTAGGGGGTCGAATTTAAATTTAAATGGGAAGTATTCGACCATCGAATTTTCGAATATTCTAATAAAATTAAATTCGAATCTTCGAATCATTCGAATTCGAAAATTCGATGGTCGAATTTGGTCGAATTTGCCTAATTTGCATATATGAAATTCAAATCTTTTTGAAAATTTGATCTAATATTCGAATCCATCATGTGAATACATGTGAATTTAGTAAATCTGCCCCTTAGATCAGCCAACTATAGCCCAAAAGGTCAGTTAGGGCAGCATGATGCCTCAGTGAGTTTCATTTCTGACCTGCAATTTCTGATATTTCATTTTGGCTTGGTCAAGGAGTTTGTATGTTCTACTAATGTTAGTATGTTTGTATGTTCTACTCATGTTAGCTTTCCTCTGGGTACTCTGGTGTCCTTCAAATCTACAAAACTGTGAACTATGAAGACAATTAAAGAGCAAGATGGAGGCTCATTGGGTAGCACCATCATCACCAGGAGCAGTTACAGACTGATAGGGACCTTTTGACCATAACTTTTTCCACCAGAAGGCAGTCAAATGCTCCAGATCCCATATACATTATAACAATGATCCTCAACCAGTAGTTCACTGGCATACAGTTCCGTCTGCAGGCTGGAAGTCTACTAAATAGTAAATCACAGCAAGCTCTGTATTTTTTTTTTGCTTACGGGTCTCTGCAAAACTTTTCACATTTTTCAGTCATGGGTAAAAGAGTTCCCAACTGTAGAGTTCAAATAGCTGTCCCAGTGCAGCAATCTCTGTTGACTTACTATAGAAACCTAAAGGGCCACATTACCTGGACATACACTTCACAGATATATTAGTCCCTGTCCCAGTGGTGCTGGAGCTAAAATAAAAAATAATCCCTAAAAAACTCAAGAACCCATCATTGTAGGCCATAAATGCTACTCCTTTAGCAAACACGCTGATCAAACTTTTGTGCTATATTTGACTGATCTAAGCATCTGATCTACAGGTACATGCTTGGATCCCACCATGGTCTGATCAGTGTAGTTGACTGAATACAAAATTAAACAGGACTTTGGCTGCCTAGATGCTTCATCTGGGTTCTACAATAGCTGAACAAATCTAGCTGTCTATCAAGAAAGGCAGTTATTGGTGGTTCATACCCAGCCTGTCAGTTTGGTCAAGAAATGGCAAAACTGGTGGACAAATATTGTCCAATATACCTTTATTTGCCTTTCTACCACTGGCCCCAAGAAAAGCAGAAACAATAAAATAAAAACATAGAAAAGTCCACCTTACAATTACAATTTCCATAATAATTCCATTTATTTAGAAATCTTTATTTGGGATTTATAAAAAAAAAACATTATTTTAGATTTTTTAATAAAAATAAATATTTTGTTTTCTTAAATTGGAATGTTTTTTTTTCCGGTTTTGACCCATTTTTATGGCTATTTACATTTTAACTCAGTGAAAATAAATTACTTTTCTACCATAAAGCCTCATTTGCTACCTTTGAGATAATAGAGGCACCGTGAAAACGGTGACATTCTACAAAAAAAAAAGGCAAAACGCAGTCAGCAGACATAAATGAAGGGCCCCTTTTCTCCCCTACATGTTGGAGAAACTGCTGTGAATAAAATGTGCATAACATTTCTATCTATTAAAGCTATTAGTCTGGTGGTGATGATTTTAAAGGAGGGGTAGGGGGCAGAATGGAAGATTATAATCTACTCCTCTGACAAAATTATGTATTTTTTTCCTCCCTCTCTCGGTGTTTGCTACTGATGCAATACATGAGGCCCCCAGCTGGGTTGCATTTAGAAATGCCACTGAGCATACCATGCGCGCTTCAATAGCCATCGCTGAAGCTGAGCCCTGTCGGGAACAAAGTGCATGTGTAAGGACAATCCCACCCCCACGCTGATCACCTTGACCTCCGACGTTCTGCGCATGGATGCCTGGCTGATCACCTCTCTCAAGTGGAAAAGTGTTGTAGAAGATCAATTCATGGGATTTTAAGGGCATTTAGCTTCTACAACGCACTTCGGATTGATATTGCCAGAAAAAACTTATTACTGAAACACCAACTTCAAGAGCTGGTCAATTACTTGACAGTACGCAAGATACACACAGTGATCTGCTCTGCTCGCACTGAGATTTGCTAGTAGGGCCTGCCTTGATATTTTTTAAATTGGTCATCATTGCCTCTTCAATGAAAAGATCTGGAATAGTACATTGCCACCATGTATGCTTAGTTTTGTATGTCCTATAAAAATTTGCTTGTCAAGGTATAAAATGTTGGTCATTAAGGCAGCCGTTTGGTGGAAAGATCCTTGCTCAATGAGAAGAGTATTGTATGCCATCTGATTTCCCTATAGTTATACATGCAGTTCAATATGTAAGGTGGAAACTTCCATTCAGATGCATATAGCAATGCTTTTTACAAACAAATCAGTGTTTTCCCTAGAATTCCAGCATAATTGATGGTGCCTACTAAGCTTTATCCACCACCAACTTGCACAAGATGCACCATCTCCTGCTGAAAAGCACAACTATGCAACATAACATTTTTGGATGTTGTTCGCCTTCAGCTTTCCATTACACCAGTCTTCACAAAGATGTCAATGCTGGCAAAAGAACCTAGGATATAATAGGATATCCAAGTAAATAGTTGGGGTTATCAAAGCCTACAGAGGGATAGGGGCTGTGGGATGAATGAATCTATAACTGAGTGTGTAGCATGGAGGATGGATGGACTGGGCCATAAAGTTGGGGAGATAGAAAGGAATAAATGGGTTGCTTAGTGGGAGTTAGACAAGAATGGCTTTTATAAAGTTAATGTTGTAGACTGTAGGAAAGGGAGAGTGGATTGGTGAGGAGGGCTAAAGGTTAGGAGGTGGGGATTTGCAGGTGAGTAGTAAGCAGTTTATGGAGGAGGGGGGTCTTATTGCTCTCAGTGGCTCAGAGGGCAGTAGTAAACCCTATTAAGGTGGCACGGGGTGGGGTAATATGACAGAATATTTGCCATGGGTTGGGAGCCTACGCCCTATCTTTATGTGCAAATGTTTCAGTGGTGGAGTACAGTTGTCTTTGGCAAGGGGTCTTAGAATGTAGGTTTTATGGTTGCCCATGCTAATTTGCACATCCATGGCTGTATTGACCAGTTTGGCACATTGGGTTTGGTTTTAGCCAAGGTTGTATTTATATAAAACATACATACATACGTATTACCAATGTTGTTCACTAGGAGAACATACAGTAATAAGTCTGATTGGGATGCTTTATTCATAACATGAATAACATTATGGTCTGGTCCCTTAAACAGCTGTGAAAAGTTCATCCAAATGTCTTTTTTTTTAGCAACAAACATCATATTCCCACCCTGCACTCTCCTTCCCATTCTGTTAGCAGCAGTGTCATGTCATTGGGGGGCCAGTTCCACACGGAAAGCTTGTTAGAGTTCAGCATGGCGCCGGCCTCAGAACTGTCAGGGGAGTCCCTTTAGTAACATGACAGTCCCTCCTGCCGACACAGGTCTTTTGGGAAACGGAGCTCAAATGAAAGAGCCACCCCAGCTTTAGCATTTGATGAGATTAGGAAAGTGATAAAGGAAATCTTGAGACAAGAAGAACACGCAGAGAGACTGAATAATAAACAGGACTAGATTACAATGAAAAGAGAGACCTAAGAGTAATGAGAACATCATACAGTACCTTGAAATGAACTCCGCACCAAAATAGACCGGGGAACCTTGAATTTATGGCATTGGAATTATGTCCTATAGGGTCAGCGCTGATAAATTGACCCCTAGTTTTTTGAAAGTCATGGGATCTAATTAGTTAATTAGCGGTGATGGGCAACTTTGTCCCGTTTTGCTGTGCCTGGAATTTTCGCAAATTTCCTGTGAAATTCGCAAAATGGCAAGAATTCACAAAACGGGACTTTTGATGCATCTATTGCATTGGTCAATGAGCACAAGATAAATTGTTGCCTGCATCAAAATTTGTCAATTTTGACACTGGCAACAAAGTTTTGAGTTTTTGTGGCCTTTTCACGAATTTGCATCTAGGGAAAAAATTCACCCATCACTATTAATTAGTATAGGTTATTCTCTTTTCTTATAGAAACAGAAATACTGGAATGGGGGTGTGTGTGTATGTGTGTGTGTATGTGTGTGTGTATGTGTGTGTATGAGAATGCCTATAGTTATTCCCCTGTAGATAGAGGTTCATCAGGAAAACCGCCAGTAAACAATCGCTTTTAAGACATACTAAATAGTAGTTGTTCCTCAGGTGGGAGCATCCTCAATTGTAGAACATCTGCTTTGTATTCATTATCTAGAAACCCATCATACAGGCCTTCTGCCCAGGGCCGCTACCTCTTGTAACTTTAAGAGCCGAATTTCCGGGTTTCAACCCGGAAATTCGGCTCCGCTAGTGCAGAGAGCGCAATTGCCTGCGGAGGGGGGAGCGGCATCGGGGCTGCTGCTTCAGGCAGCGGCAGCCCCAGAATCGGAGCTGCTTCTCTCATATAATCCCATTATATAGTGAATAAGTAGTACCCCCTCTTGTTAATTATAAGGACATTATAAGTTACTGAGGAGTTTCATGACCATATAAAAACACGAGGTAATACAGGTCATGGAACTCCGAGGTAACTTCTAATATCCTCATATTTTGCAACTGGGGGTTCTCTATTTATTATAATACACACGTTTCAGTGAGTCATGTGATAGAAATGACATCAGAAGTTTATAACCGATGACATCAGAACTCACCGTTTATAAGGATATAAGATATAAGATATTCACGTCTTTTGTGTGTTAAGATGAAATACAGGTATGGGACCTGTTATAAAGAATTCTCGAGACAAAGGATTTGCCGGATAATGAATCTTTCCATATGACTATGAAGATTCTCATTCATTCAGGATATTTCCATAATTTGGATCTTCATTCCTTAAGTCTACTAGTAAATCATGAAATATGAAATAAACCCAATAGGCTGGTTTTGCTCCCAATAAGGATTAATTATATTTAAAAAATTTGGATTATTTGGATAAAATGGGAGACGACCATTCCGTAATTCTGAAATTTATGGATAACGGGTTTCCAGATAACGGATCTTTTTCTGTAATGCTAAAACAGTACAATACAATCCTATTGGGTTTATTTAATGTCTAAATTATTTTTAAGAAGGTACAGTATGGCAATCCAAATTACAAATGCCTTATCCAGAAAACCCCAGGTCCCAAACATTCTGGATAACAGGTCCCCTATCTGAAATGAAGCATACAAACCTCTCTTGGCCATCAATCCCGAGGGCAGTGGAATATAAGACGGATCTTACTGAAGCTTAAAGGGCTAGTTCACCTTTACATTAACCTTTAGTATGTTATAGAATAGAAATTTTAAATTTTCAAGAGATGTTAAGGCTAGAGATGCCCCGCGAGCCCTATTGCCCTGTTGCATTGCCATCTGCTCCTTGCGTCTGATTTGCCTTTAAAGGAATTTTTTGGAATGTTTTCTGTTTTTTCCTGATCCCTGTTCAGCTTCGAAATCACTCCATGGGGAGCATTGTAGTCATTCTTCAGTAAGAATTAAGATGATGATAAAGCACCTTCATCTCCTGCGTTTCAAACATAATTAATCACAGTATGCAACGGAAATGGAAGGCATCTCAGGGAGTTTTATCTATATATATGTGCAGGTATATATTTCTGTTAAGTGAACCATATCAGCGCCAATGTCGGGGAAATTAGGCGGGGTATCAGTTGCGCCTCCAGGCTGAGAGAATCCATAGAGGGACACAGATTATTTACCACAAAGCCTACTTATCCAACAGCCCAGCTGCTGCAGAATCACTTGAGTAGAACACTGTCAAACACTGTTCCACATCAGGAAATCATCTCTGGTGTCTCCCATCAGCAGCGCAGTGATTGACAGCCAACTAAGGGCGCGGGCAAAACTAGAACTGGCGAAGCGATGGCACTCAGGCCCTGGCATATATAGCTGCTGAGCACAAATCCTGATTCAAGTTAGTGATACTGTCCTATTGGCCTGCAGGTCAGTATATAGTCATTTTATTTGCCAACCTGTTACCTTCTTTGATTTTGGCCAGTGGTCCTCAAACTTGGCCCTCCAGCTGTTAAGGAACTACAAGTCCCACAATGCATTTGCCTGACTGTGGCTGTCAGACTCCATCATTGCATTGTGGGACTTGTAGTTCCTTAACAGCTGGAGGGCCAAGTTTGAGGACCACTGATCTTGGCTCAGGGGATCCCAGAATCTTGGATCCCATTTTCACTTCCGAAGCTTTGGAAACCAGCTCATCCTGCATCAGACTTGATTAATAATCAGCCCTGTAGTGTCATCTTTTATTGACACATGTAACCCCTTTTATCTGCTAATGTTAAGATGATCTCTGGTGGGCATTTTGAGATCCACCAGTCAAAGCTTTGTGTTATCCATCGCACCACTGAAATTGTAAATCTGCCACTCAGTTTTGCTAAATTCTGGCTATATTTATTAGATATTAAATTGGTGCCTTATCTAAAAATGATCATTATAAGGGTGGTTCACCTTTAAGATAACTTTTATTGTGTTATAGAATGGCCAATTCTTCCCTTATCCGGAAAACCCCATGTACCAAGCAGTCTGGATAACTAAGATATAATTCATATACTTTATTAAAGGTAAAACAATCTAATTGGGTCTATTGAATGTCTCAATTATTTTTAAGGTATGGAGATCCAAATTACAGAAAGACCCAGCTCCTGAGCATTCTGGATAACAGGTCTCATACCTGATACAAAGCACACAAACTTCTCCTGGCCATCAATCCCAAGGCCATTGGAATATAAAATGGAGCTTACCAAAGGGGTGGTTCACCTTTGCGTTAACCTTTAGTATGTTATAGAATGGCTAATTCTAAGTGACTTTTCAATCAGCCTTAATTATTTATAGTTTCTCAATATTTTGCCTTCTTCTTCTGACTCTTTCCAGCTTTCAAATGGGGTTTGCTTTCCCCATCTAAAAACAAAAAAACAAATGCTCTATAAGGCTACTCATTTATTGTTATTGATCCTTTTTATTACTCCTCTTTCTATTTAGGCCCCCTCTAAGTCATATTCCATCCCCTTATTCAGATCAATGCTTGGTTGCTTGGGTAATTTGAACCCTAGCAACCAGATTGTCGATACTGCAAACTGGAGAGCTACTGAATAAAAAGCTAAATAACTCAAACAATAAAAAATATGAATATCAATTGAAAATTGTCTTAGAGTATCCAACAAACAGCCAATAAGACCTCTAGCTGATAATCCAGTCAATGGGCTGCTAGGGGCAAGTCATTAGAATAATACACATTCCATACTCTCAGCCTTCTATATTAGCTTGTAATTATCGCGTTTTTGAAGGTTGAAATGGACCTCTTTGAGGTTTATTGTTTCCCCTTCGCTCCTGTCTCCACTAAAACCCAAGAGAGGCCAGTTTTACAATAACAGCTATTTCTACTTGTAACAAAAATTCCACAACACCCCAAACAAGATTTGTTTTTTTTTTTTTTTT
>CM044437.1:11550101-11591962 GCA_024363595.1 Xenopus borealis | reverse complement strand
CCATTTCATAGATTGTGTGTGCAGTATATATATATATATATATATATATATATATATATCTATATATATGTTTATAAACCGGAATAGAAATATTGTGCCTAAGTTCCCAGTATCTTAAAAACTGATTCTTGCATTACAGCCATCAATTCATATTTCTTCTAAATCTTGGCCCCTACAATGCACTGTATCCTCTCTATCCTTTCATGCCCAGAGCATGCAAGTGCCGAGTCAGATGCTGGAAGGCTTCTGGGACACTAAGAGGGTCAACACGTTGAGGAATATGGAGGACACCCTAGGAGGATAACAGTAGATGTTCCTGCACTTGTCAATGGCTCCTAGTGTCAATGACACTTCATGCATTTGCTAGTTATATTATGATCTTCTGTTTCAACTAATATGCACCTATAGTTTGACTGTTAAGCATCTGTGCTAGGAACATGGGTGCTAGACATATTCTTAAATGTATTCTGACAATTGTTACCTGTGAGTAAAAAGGCTGTTGAACAAATGAAATATGTGGTAACACACACAATTGTGTGTTGAGATGTGTTTCAGGAGTTCTGGTTTTTGATGTTCCAATGATGAAGACACCACACATTGACCTCTGTTGATGAGATGTTGCCCTTACACTGATGAGATCCAGCCTCTTTCAGAATACGCCCAGTTCCCCCATTACTCTTCAATTCAACCCTCGGTAGGTCATTACCAATCTGGGTGAGCCTTCGAGGAAGGAAAACAGAGGAACCATGAAAACAGAATGATATTATAGGAAGTGATGGAGTGTTTGGTGAGATATGGGAAGATGATAGTAAGTGGTGGTTTGTTTTTATTTCATTTCACACTATATGAAAACATGAGTCCTGATACATAGGTGTGTCACCAGTTCTTAGCATTCCCAGCCCATTGACTGAGGTACACACACTTTAAATGTTATATAGTGAATTTTAGATTTTTTGGAAGAAGATACAAAGATGCAGGCATTATAAATCTGTGAATAAAAGCAATTTTTGTCACCTTTGTGGATTCCTTGAATGCCCAACTCCTGTCCCCTAGACGAAGGATCTGGTGTTGCTACATCAAGACCACCTTTATTACTTGGTGTGTTTTGAGCTTGGGAACTCACCAAGTATTTTGCCTCTTTGGGTCCAGGCCCCTCTAGGTTGTCTATGATCTGGTTGGAGCTATGAATGACTTTATTTCTGCTATGGTCCAGTTAGTTTGTATCAATGGATGCAGATAAATAGCAGAAACTTTTCAGATAAATTGCAGAAAGTTTCTTTTACCTTAGTGTTACTCCATAAAACCCCATAATCATCTTCCATTTTAATTTCAATGGGTTGCCAAACTTCTCAACTCAGGCTCATCTTAGACTGAAAGGAAGAAGTGGATGTTAAATATGTTAATAGTTGCCTATCTTCAATATTCATTTTCATGGTTGCCCAACTGCTAAGGGGATCTGAGGGTAGCTCAACTCAGAATCATCCTAGCTTGAAAAGGGAAAGTGGACTTAAATATGTTAAAAGAACCACAAAATGAAACACACAGACCCAATAAAAAGGTCATTATAGCTGAATAATTAGGATATTAAGAGCTTCAGAAAGTTGACTGTTCTGTTCAAGTTGGTGGTGGAGCAGCAATCATTGCAGCTAATCCTTTTCACAGGAGCAGTGGAATTTTACAGCTCATTGCAAAGCAAGGAAGCCTCTGATATTTCCTTTGTGCATTCGCCTGAATGTGTTTCACAGGGTAATCATTAAGGTCCCCTAACGTGTCACTTGCTGTCGTCCTAACACTTGATTTTCCTTCAAATATCTATGTGCTGAGAAAAAAGCAGCAATGAACCAGAACCATTGTAAAACAACTGCGCTATGCAAGACAATTACACAAGAAGAAGATACAACTTTGCCTCCTGCAAGAATGAACATAAACACAGTAGAGCTGGGGAACGGTTTCATTGATGGTGCTGGACTACAACTCCCAACCAGTGACTTGGTGCAGGACAGTAGTGGATATTTATGTATCCCAGAACAGAGAAGAAGGGCACTGTAACTCACTGCACGTTGTATGAATACAAGCACCTTTCTAAATATTTTCAATGAGCCCTCAGTTACGATTCTCTTAGAATAACCTTGAACCCAGAACAGTTAAATAAGATATAAGCCTTCCATAGTGGTATTGTTCTACCCAAATGTTACTGGGCTACAACTCCCTGCACATTCCAATATATTTCCAAAGGTTGAAGCATGATGAAAGCAATATGGTTCTTCTTCTGGTTCTTTGAACCTCAAGCTAGAAGCATTAAAACATATTATCCAGCATTAAATAACCACCCAAATTCTTTGATTATATCATTGTTGTTTCTTTAACTGTATGGCACCAACAAATAACACATCCTGTTACAATAATAACAGGGGACTTACTAGATATGCCCAAAGTAGCACTGCTAGAAAGGATCCTTAAAGGAGAATTCTCTTGCTCCTGCTACTAGTTTTATGGATACTAGTGGGATGCTGGGATAACTGCTGGAAGGCTCCAGGATGAACTTCCTTGATGTATACACTAACAATATCTGACAGTTGTTACACAATTTGTATTTCATACTCCCAGTGTGTTCATACAAACTCATTGGTCAATACAGGTCACAGATCCATTTATTTATCAGTCAGTAGACAGGATCAGGCCAAGGTTTTTTTCTCCTAGCAATCATGCATATATGTACACAGTATATAAGGCAGAACTTGTATTCACTAAATGCATTATCATGGTCTGAATCTCTGAGATGTCCTGCTGATTTCCCTAATTAATTGGCTTGCTTTGAGCTGGACACAAGAGTGCCAGAATTGGCCAGATTGGCCTGCTTTAGATGCTGCTTTTGTTTGGGAATTAGGTAGTCGTATGTAGCAGAGACTTCTCTAGAGATTTACAGCAAAACACTACATCAGGGTTCCCCAACCTTTTGAACTAGGGATAGGCGAATTTATTCGCCAGCCACTAATTTGCTGTGAATGTCTGCGTTTCGCAGCTGGTGAATAAATTCATGAATCTCTCCCTGAAATTCGAAATAAGGACGCCGTCGATAAAATGGACGGCAACTATTTATTGAGTGCCCATTAAAGTCAGTTGTCACTGGTGTCAAAAGTCCCATTTCGAGAATCACTGTTTTGAACCTGTGAGCAACATTTAGAAGTAAAAGGAGATGGGGAGCAACACTAGCATGAAAAATGTTCCTGGGGTGCCAAATAAGGGCTGTGATTGGCCATTTAGTTGATTGTCTGCCTACATTGAGACTCTGTATGGCAGTAAACCTGGTTTTTATGCACCAAAACTTGCCTCCATGTCTGGAATTCAAAAATAAGCACCTGCTTTGAGGCCACTGGGCGCAACATCCAAGGGGGTGGAGAGCAACATGTTGCTCGTGAGCTACTGGTTGGGGCTCACTGCACTACACATATGTAAATTTGATGGGTGACATCGCTTTGCATTGGACTGGCATTAATTCACTGGCGTCTCGTTTTGGACGCGGGAGTCCGTTTTTGGAATGGGCGCCGGCATCCAAAAACAGAAGTCGAGATGCGCCACCGTTTTGTGAATTTTTTGCTGTTTTGCGAAATTTCAGTGAAGCGAAACGTCGCCGATTCGCCCATCACTATTCATAATGCCTGACTCTTACCCTGCATTGCAGGAAAAAGGGCGCGTGATAATATTATAACATATAAGGGCTTGTTTATGTCTATACCCATTTAGTTTTTCCAGAATTCCAGTGCCATTGCAGTCGAAAAGGCGTGGTGATGTCCTGACGCAATTGGGTCTGATTTGCCAAAAATTATGCAACTGCGCACGCATTTCATAATAAATTGGACGCGGATGAATGGAAGCATGTCTGGCTTCAGTTCTGGTGTGTGAGTGATGTCTCTACCTGATTTTAGATGCAAATGCATTGTGCCTGCCGACATAGGGAGCGAAAGGAACCATGGAGCTACCACCTGGTCAGGAAGTGGTGTTGCTCCAGGGTTCACTGCGTCAATAGGCAAAGCATCGCCAGATTTGGAATAGAAGCTGAGTGGCTCCAAATAACTGTACAGAAATGCAAGTAGCTTTAATTAAAGGGGTTTAACACTGAGGGAAAATAACAGGAGAGCTATTGCAGATGTAAAAAAGCCATAGACACTGTCGGACTGGGGCCCACTGGGGATGCCACCTCAGGGGACCTCCAGCCTTGACCCCAGTTGTGAGGTAATCTCCTCCAAAGAATACTCTTGCAGCAACCCCTCTCCCTCCACCATGCGTACCAGAAGGAAGTGGTTCTCGGCTGGCAGGGTAATTCCATCATTATTGTTTTTAACCATAAATAAGTTGCAGTCCCTGGCCCTGATCACGACCATGAGCAGAGAAAAGGTACACACGGAGAATGGGGTTGCGGCTGAATGGAGGGTCTAAGGCAGTGATCCCCAACCAGTAGCTCGTGAGTAACATGTTGCTCTCCAACCCCTTGGATGTTGCTCCCAGTGGCCTCAAAGCAGGTGCTTATTTTTTAATTACTGGCTTAGAGGCAAGTTTTGGTTGCATAAAAAACAGAAGTCCTTCCAAACATTCTCTCCTGTAGGCTGCCAGTCCATATAGGGGTTACCAAAAAGCCAATCAGAGCTCTTATTTGACATCCACATGGACTTTTTCATGCTTGTGTTGCTCTCCAACTCTTTTTTAAATTTAAATGTGGCTCACGAGCAAAAAAGGTTGGGGACCCCTGGTCTAAGGTGTCTTTGCAGCTGAGTCGGGGGCCAAAGGGGGCATGTTGGGGGGCCCTGTCTTGGGGTTAGTAGTATCATTATGGTTTCCTGGTGTCAGTAGACTCAGCTTTACACAATTCATTATAAAAACCAGGAAAGTCTCTATTTTTATGGACATGTCAACAAATGCTTTGATTTAATTTCCATCAAACTTTTCTTTTAGAAACATGGAATATTCCGTACACATAACGGTGGAGGCCTCACTCTTATTCCAGTTAATGAATCTCATTAAAAGAAATTCATTAGGAGGCTGGTGTTCTTAACTTTCAGTTTCTAGTTGGATATTCAGCACCATTGCATGGTTGTATTACTATACAGATATTTATCTGATTTATCCCAGCACAGGAATATATTTGTTAAATTGAAGGGATTAAGCCTTTAATACGAATTTCAGCTGCACGGCTTTTGTGCAAAGACAATTATGAGAAGAGATTAAAAAAAAAAAAAAACAAGACATAATGGATTTTTTTGTCCCAAATATAATTCGCCGGCTGTGCCAAAAACAGTGGCGTTAGAGCAATCTAAAAAAAAAATCCATTCTTTTCAGCTAATGAAGATTTCCATCCCCTCTGTAATGCAAATGGGGAGACTTAATGCCCAAGAAAGGGCAGAAATACCCAACAGAGACATATTTCTCTCCCCAAACAATTTAAATGTATCAGCTTTAGATCAATTGCAGGATTCTTGAACCCTTGAAATCCAAACCCAATAGCAAGATTGGATTTTAGCCCTCACTTAGCAAACACAATCCAGTCAGAATCAATTATTTGTATGCGATCTTTGGATGTTATCTGTATCCAATGACCTGTAAGGTTTTAGTCTGCTTACGGCTTCCATTCATGAAGAACTCTGTTTGGCACCGAATTGCCACTATTGTCTGTTCCAACAAAGGCATTTGTCTCATGCTAAGATTCTGGGTTATTTTGCTTATGTTAAATCTATATGGCTGCAGAGTTTTAGAAACAGGTTGATCCCATATGTAGAAAAATAGAGGTTTTTGTTAGGGGAATACTCAGAGGAAAAATAGGACTTAGGGCTGTGATTTCTCAATTTTTAGATGCATTTGGCACTCTTGTTTGTGTGTGTTTTAATTAAAAATCTAGTAGTAGGTCCCCCAATGCATATATTTACAATTGGAACAGACATACGGGTTACTCATTCCATTAGCATTCATGTATTTGATTTTATATACATTTGCACATTGCAGATGGTGTCAGCTCAAGCCTAGAATTATTCTGCAATATCTGGACTTGGTTGGATTTACAGGGGGAGACTGGACCACTATCTGAACTCTTGTTTCCATGATTATTGTGTTGGATACTGGATATGTCACAGTTTGTGTATCAGGAGATGCCAAGTTTATCATTATTGCGATGTGTAAATGTGAATATTTGATACACATGCTGTTTGGGGTAAAGACATACCAGTTGTTGAGCCGTTGGTTAGTACCTTAGGACCCTCAAGTTGTTGTTGAGCATCAGCTCCCACCCCATGCCTCCCACCTGTGGTCATTGGGTGCAGAAGGTTGTTGATACAAGGGTCCCCAACCTATATTACCCATGAGCCACATTCATATGTAAAAAGAATTGGGGAACAACACAAGCAGGAAAAATGTTCTTGGGAGTACCAAATAACGGCTGTGGTTAGTTATTTGTCAGCCTACAGGAGGCTTTATTTGGCAGTACACCTGGTTTTTATGCAACCAAAACTTGCCCCCAAGTCTGGAATTAAAAAATAAGCACCTGTTTTGAACCCACTGGGAGCAACATCCATGAGGTTGGTGAGCAAGATGTTGCTCATGAGCCAATGGTTGGGGATCACTGTTGTAGATGGGCAAAAGCAAGAGGATCACATCCCTAATAGTCAAATTTATGATTGTTAAATTGGAATTACTTTTGTCATTTTATTGACATTTACCCCAAGACCCCTGTGATTCAGAATGCACCTCCAGAGGCTTGATGTGAATATTGACACAATTCATTATTGTACCTTTGTCCAAACACACTCATGAACATCTTTCTCATGAATGGGACACAATTACTCCTACAGAATTGATGCTGGGGGTCCCTGGAGCTACTAGACCTGGTGGTAGTTCTAGGGCTCCAATAGCAGGTACAGTTCCCAATGGATCTGATGCAAAGCCATTTTGAACATGCCCTCTGGAAGTGACACAACCCCTACTTTGAAAATACTATGATGCATCTGATTTGAGGCAAAATGCAAAAACAATTGCATCAGTTGAGACACATTGAATACAATTGCAGCAGCAATTACACTGGGACTATGGGGGGGGGGGGGGACTGAATATTGGGTAAAGAACATGGCAATTTACATCCAAAACTTTCAATAAATCTGTATGAAACCATATTCTTTATGGATAGTGACCTCCCTGTATTTAAAACTCACCAACATTCAGCAGAAAGCTTTAATGGAGCACTGAAATATCTGATGAGCATCGGGCCATGGCAGAAATATCTGTGTACAGCTGCATATGTACAATCCTACCCCAAATAAATATATATTGGCAAATTAAGCTGAAAATTGGTTTTGAAGTGCTAATACCACCTGACAATAATAACAGCAAGCTCCAGATGATCACTTTATGAAATTGTGGGATATCTTATAATACAAATTGAACTAAACCCTTAGAACGATGTAGACAGTGGTAATTTGAGGCAACAAGCAACTTTTTGAATTTCTCTGTAGATATTTTAAAACTGGAAGATGAAGAGGAGAGGGTCTGAACAAGACCAGATACCGACTTTCAATGCTTACATTACACTAAAGTGAATTTTATGGTCAACCGCCTTTTAATGGGCTCTAAGAACATTGTAAGAAAATAGTATGACTGTATTATCCTCTTACCCTCAAAGTCAAATAGATGGGAAGAAAGGATACAAGGAACCATATGGATAAATGATTTGTCCACTACCAACACATGCTCAATTTGATTAAACTCAACATTTTATTGTAATACTACCACTTTGTCCCAATGTCTTATAAAGGAATAGGAAGTCAAGAAACTTGGCTTTGCCCTACCAGTTCTCTACTCAGTATCCCAGCAGCTTTATTGGTTATGTAGGGTCAGCCAATCAGAGCCCACTATGGCTTATTTAAACCCTTGTTCTACCTCACTTTCTAGTCTGAGCATTAGCTCACCTCTGGCTCTTACTCTTCTTTTTCTAGTCTTGCCGACTTTCTTGGTCCTGTATCAGTCCTGTCTTTGCGTCTGCACCATCCGGTCCTGTACTGATTTTATGCCTCACCCCTTGTGTAGTTCATTTTTGGTATACATGATTGCTTCTTGCCTGAAGGACTAATTTCTTCCCTTTCAGGGGAAGTCAGGGGCTTGGGCAGGGCAACATGGTTAACATAAAAGGAGGAAGAGTCCTCCTTGGTTCTTGATTGGCTATCTGATATCTGCAGACACTGCCCACTATAACCCATGGAGTTCAAAGCCTACCTGGCCCAGCAGCCCTATGGGGTTTGGATAAGTCTATACAGTAAACTATTTTTTGTGATCAGCACAGCAATTCTTTGTGGCTACTCATATCAAGGTTATGGAGGGAGTAGAAAGATGGCAATGCTGATTTGATTTTGATGTATTCAAGACCTGGTAGCACCTGTGCATAAATACTTTCCATTCCCACTGCCTTATCTTATAATTGTTATACGTTACGCCTGCTGGAAATACTTTAATTGAGCAAGCAACGGCACTGCAAGGCATCACAAAGAGTCAAAAGTGGTGAAGTGCGTCATGGTGGACATTGAGCATAATTTGTTGGATTGACCCCAATTTTATTACAACACAATGTATCTCATAAATGAAGGCTTGGTTATATAGAGCAGATCTCAATGCGTAAGAGGCAGGCACCCAATATTGTGTTGTTGGTATAAATAAGGGTTAATCTGTCACCTGGAAACACGTCGCTCTCTCAGAAATAGAATACACAGTGTGCACATGTGACAATGATCGATTCTCTTCTGCTCGAGTAGGATTTTCTTGCATTATGAAGCCTGAGGCTTGCCCACTTCAGTACAAAGCACTCAGTTAGGTACAACAATTTGCCAATTTTAGGAGGCCATTGCTGGAGAATTTCACCTTTACTGTAGCATGCACCCTGCTGAGATGTTGAGTTAAGGCAAGCTGTCCCTACCCTGACTAGTTCAATAGATGTACTACGAATGTACTACCAATGGAAAGTTTCCCACGCTTGGTCACAGGTAGATCTGTCATTTGCACAATCCTACTTGTCAACGTGTCTGAGCAACTAATGTATCGGCCTGTGGTCTTGTCAGAATACCCCTCAAACCTGCTCTGTTGGAGGTATTTGAGAATGACTAATCTAATCCAGACCACAGGCTAAAATATTCCTTGGTGGGTTTTTATTTATGGAACTTCATTTTATGGACATTTCCAGCTGCTGCTAAAATTAACGCAAACTGAAAAAAAATGAAGTGGAATTAACTGATTTTTTTTTCTTTGTAGAGAAAAATGCATTTAGACTTTTTCAGATGGTTTCCCCGTTAAAAAGGGGAATGAGAAAGAACAAATTAGGGTTTAGAAAATGATACATTTTTGGCAGGTCCCAACATTCCCCCATTTTCATGATAATTTGGCCACTAAAGGCATTCTCCTGTCAAATGGCCAGATTTAGAGATGAAGGTCCTCCCATATGGAAAGCTGAGACTCATTGATAAGTTAAGATTTTGGAAATTTACAATTGTAATTTCCCATTGTGTACAAAATAAACAGCAGGATGAGTCACTCACTCTAGATAACCTTGCAGCATCACATTTCAAAATATCACCCTAAATATGGTCATGGTCCAGATTATGCCCCACTAAGTGTGTCACTCATGGACTCTTCTAACTAATGGGCACATTCATCTAAATTCTAGTGTTGACTCAATTCAAAGAGTGAGAAAGTTCAAGCGTTAGAGTACCTTTACTCACATTTTCTCAATTGTGGGTATATATCATTCCTTGCATTGAACATGACACTTTCTTGAGTTTTTCTTGAGTTCTGTTCTTGAGTAGTCTCGAGTAAGTCGGTGTAAGACAGTTTCTGATCTGCCGTTGCTTTGAATGGATCTTCGGACCTCTGAGATCCAAGCAGTTTTGGTGAGAAACACTTGAAAATTGATAAATACGTGCAGGAGATGTTCTTTTTATTAGTGATATGTGATATGCCTCCAAGACAACACCTTGAGTCAAAGATGTATTATTAAAGGCTTGAATGAGGACCACCTAGTGAAGAGAACTTTAAACATTCTAAATTACTGTAGGTTGATGGCAGACTCTTTGATAGTACACTGGTACCAGAATCAATGAGTTCAGCAGCTCTTTTCAAGCACTTCTCTCTTTTTTAGTGTCATGGAATCAAGCCTGATGAGCCACTAAAGCTTGGGGTAGACCATACCTGTTTTATGTAGGTCATCTCTTTCTATAGGATATTCTGCCTTAATGTTAAAACCAAAGATAACAGTACCCCTATAAAGACAGATGCTAACTAAAATGCATTAGGCTCGTCCCTTTGGAAGTCTGCCATTATGAATTATTCATACCCAGTTAAAACCCACACCTAAAGACATGATGTCCATTAAGGGTTCAACGCTGCATGCCAGTACCAGTGTCTTCTAGATGCTGTAACAAATAGAAATATTAATTTTTCCAAAAGTAGTGATACCAATACCCTGATTGGAGGGCTGAAAATATAATTTTTTTCTATCCTATAAAATGTTTTTGCCATTGAAGATCTGCAGATGAATGGCTTATGAGAACTGACAGCAATGAATGGAAGGACGTCCATGTAAAGCAGCTTGCTTACATTTTAATTTATAAAACATGCATAGCTCTGCGTAGTAATTAAAGGAATAAGTACATTAAATTATTCACCCTCCCTCATGTATTATAGAATGAGGGTCTGATGCTCTGGACTGCAGTCTAGCACCATTCATTACATTTACAAATGGTTATTACATATAAAATAATGCAGCCTGGTTGTCAATTATAATGTTTTAGTAGTCACCCGGGGGGTTTCTAGCCAAGGCGAGGGGGCCACAGACCGGATGCTTTTAGATACAGTAGGGTATATACAGTGTTTTATAATTCATGAATGTTTATTATGCATTATTATTAATGTTATATCTTGCAAACCAAAATTCATTTAAAGTGATATCAGCACATTCCAGGTTTTTACAGGGGTATCATTTTAAAAAGCTTCAGGCTTTCAAGCTTCAACACCTTGGCAACCCCTTTGTTACTTACCTGGGTCAGCCACCAATACTGCTATTCCCATGGGTGTTGACAGTGGGCTAAGGAGATGGGAAAAGATATAATAATAAGGAGATGGGAAAATATACAATAGGCTTGGGCACTGTTTATATCAGCTGATGTGTTATGCCCATGCTTTGCCCATAAATAGTAAACGAGCCTTGAGATATAATAAAGTCCAGGGAAGAACAACTAAAAAGGGAACTTGAAGGGTCACATAAATGTAGGCACAGAACTGAGCTCCTTTATAAGCCATACACACTGTGCTGTTGTATCTGTTTGCACTTTCATAGAAACAGCAGGTGCAATTTGCTGATTGTGAATACATTATTCTATAAAGAACTGCATGCTCAGGCACAAATAACCCTGTGCTGGACAACTGATCTGGTGTTAGAGAACTAATATTGCCTACGTTCAACCCCCAGGTCCAGGGCACCGTGTTGACATTTACTTCCCAGCTCCCATGTACAGTTATGGGTTCCATTATTTAAAAAAAAGCTCAGAATTACAGAACTATAGACTCCATAATCAAATAATTCAAAGGTTTAACATACATTTTCTTTTTTTGCTGTGTAATACTAAAGCAGTACCTTGTATCAGTACCTTAGTACCAACTGAGAAATAATTCATGCTTATTGGAGGCAAAACAATCCGATTTATAGGCGGTTATTTATCAAAGATCGAATTTTAGAGTTTTTTTTACAACCCAAATGTTTTCTTATTTAAGAAAAAACTCAAATGGAAAAATCTTCCATGGGAAAAATCCTTAAAAAAAAAAACAAAACAAAAAAACTCGTTCATGATGAAGGCTAAGATCTTCAAATGGTTCAAGGAACCTCAGCTATTGAATTCTGCATGACCTTTACAGGTTTTAGATGGTGTATTAGATGGTATAAAAAAACCTCGAGTTTTGACCAAAAAAATTTACTCAAATACTCAAATTTTCATGGAAAACACAACTCGAACTCCCCAACCTTTTCAACCTATGAGCAACACTCAAAAGTAAAAGGAGTTAGAGAGCAACTATAGGGTGCTAAATAAGTGCTGTGAATGGCCATTTGGTAGCCCCTATGTGGATTGTCAACCTACAGTGAGGCTCTGTTTGGCAGTGCACCTGGGTTTTATGCAACAAAACATGCCTTCGAGCCCAGAATTTAAAAATAAGCACTTCTTTGAGGCCACTGGGAGCAACATCCAAGGCGTTGGAGAGCAATATGTTGCTCAGGAGCTACTGGTTGGGGATCACTGCTTAATGTTTAAATGTAATCCATTTAAACATTAAAGGCTAGGTCACATGGGGAGATTCTGGGAGATCTACTAATCGCTGCTTCTTTAGGGCGACTAATCTCCTTGAATGCTTACAAGGCAATTTTCAGCGACTTAAGAAAACGCAGCACCGTGTGTGAATAGGCACAGGTGACTTTACATTCTAGCGGGCGCGAGACATAGGTAAGCAATTTGGGGTGATTAGTTGCCCCAAAGAAGTGGTGATTAGTCACCTGGCAGCTAAACTCCCTGAATCTTCCAATGTGGCCTTCCAATTTGGCAGTATGGTGAGCCAAATTACCATTAGTTCCCTTATCCAGGTCCTAAGTATTCTGATTAATAGGTCCCGTAATTGTATTTCTTGCTGAGCATTGCAAAAATGAATAGTCTGACCAGGGTGGTTCAAGGTAATGATACACAGGTTGACAAGTTGTTGACCTGCATCCAAACTTAACAATCATTTTTCCAGTCTAGCTCAACCCATAGTGTCATGTTTTACCAAATGCTTCCATTTCTGACATCTCCAGAAGGGGTGGTGTGGTCTATAAATGAAAGCACCAGTCTGGGGCGCACAGGGGGTGCATGCCAAATAATGTGGAGATGTGGGGTAGTGACATCATGGGTGGTAAGGGTCTTGGGCACAGTTAGGCTCATCCCCTACCTGCAATGCACCAAAGAAGTAATTGGGTAGAAGTAGTTGGATCTTATGGGTTTCAGGCCATCCATACACTAACAGGGACAGAGAAAGTGGGACAACAATCTTTTGGAAATATCCCTGGGCTGGTGCATTTTTCAAAGAAGAAGCATGCCAGCCTGGGTTATAATGGATGGTTGTAGTCTCTAGGGCACCCCAATAATGTTGATGCTCAGTGCTACATCATTTAAGCAACGTGTAACCTGCTTTCCTTTTAACTATGGATGAATAAAGAAGTATATTTTTAACTTATCAGCTTCTTCTCCTACCTTCAGTGCTTCATTACGTTGATACCATGCAGTTAACAGATGTGTACATATACAATACACTTGTGTCCTGCCCACTTGCTGCTCCTTCCCTTGCACCAATTTGTTTACATCCTTGCACTAACTGTATCTAGGGTGCAAAACTACTAAAATTCTCTGGATGAATGATGCATTGTTGGGCAAAACAATCTGAATTTGTTAATACACGTGCCTTTAATGTGTGCCCACAGAATAAATGAAATTAAAGGTAATGTTGATCATGTCCAAATAAAGACTAAGAACCCCCAATGTTAATCTGTGCCTAGGAACTTTGGGGAGTCATATGCAAATTGGAGATGTATGGATTTTTCTTTGCTAATTAGATCTAAAATATTCACGAAGCAGTTTATTCCTCTATGGTTTTGCCTCACACCGGTCTCAGGAAAATGCTTCTCTGATTATAATTTAATCCCATTTTCTTGGACCAACTAGGAGTCCCGCTGCACTTAGCATGACCCTTCCACTTATAATATGACCATAAGGGTCACCAGAAGGCGGAGAACCAACACGGGACATTAGAGCTTCCTATAAGCCCCTAGGACACTGTTGCCATTAATAGTGGAAAATTAGTGTCTGATTTGCTTTATGAAGACAACCCACTTGAGGAACATGGGCATTACTGCAAGGTCCAGAATGGAGGAAATTCCAGGGTTCCCTGCATCTATTCTAGTGATTTGCCCTTGTGCTTGTATTATAATCCACAAAAACATTCAAGCACAATAATCATATTTATTGCCCCTAGTTTCAAAACTAGGGAGGGGCCTGGTGTGGTTAGAATCTCTTTTCAGTTCTTCTTCACCGTTCACGATAATGAAAAGTGGTTTAGAATTGGCCATTCTATAACATACTAAAAGTTAACTTAAAGGTGAAACATCCCTTTAAGGTGATCATACAAAGGTCAGTAAAAGCTTCCAACTCAGTCCAGTGTGACAGAGTAGGCAGCTTATTAGTACAGATACAGGATCCGTCATCCAGAAACCCATTATAGAGAAAGTTTCCGAATTACAGGAAGACCCTTTCCCATATAATCAATTTTATGTAAATAATCCACATTTTCTTTAAAAACAATATGGTACTGTAAAAATAAAACTGTAAGATATAATTAATACTTATTGGAGGCAAAGCAATCCTATTGGGTTTATTTAATCTTGAATTGATTTTCTAGTAGACTTAAGTCATCGAGCTGTAGTCCTTTCTCCCTAGTCCCTTAGGCTAGCACTTGGATCTTCCCATCCCAGCCCAGCATGTTGGATAAAAACCCAATCTTCTGACCTTGCCATACAAGCAGATCTTACAGCATATGCCCAGCTTTACACTTTACAGTCACCTTAAGGGTAAATAAGTCTACATATAAGAAAATATAAAATATAAATAAGGTCATATCTTCCCTTTAAAGCATTATTCATGGATTCCTTTAACATTTCCTTTATTTCTATGCAGCAGTACAGTCCCTGGACATTGTGGGCTGCTCAACAAGGGTTTTTCACCATTGCACCACTGTAATCAGCAGCCTATCGAATCCTTGCGCTGTTGCTGGAGAAAAACTAATTTCACATGGCTCTCGCTATAATGCAACCCAATCCCCTGAGATGAAATGTAATCATAACATCCTACCTTGCCTGTAATGACTGACCCTCACTGAGAATTGAAGCAACACTGGAGCAGTCATGTTAAAAGTGTTAAAGAAACACATTTTTTTCTGTACCTGAGTGTATTATTTTATATACTGTATATGTGTGTGTGCTGGCATCAAATGTATTCAAAAACAATGTGCACAAGGAAAGAAATAAGAGAGCAGGGATCTTGTTATCCAGCTATGGGACATGTTACCCAGAATACTCGGGACATGGGGTTTTCCAGATAACAGATTTTTCCATAATTTGTATTTTTATACTTTAAGGGGCAGATTTACTAAATTCAGATGAGGGATTCGAATATTCGATCGAATTTTCAAAAAGATTCGAATTTCGAATATGCAAATTAGGCAAATTCGACCAAATTCGACCGTCGAATATTCGAATTCGAATGATTCGAATATTCGAATTTAATTTTATTCAAATATTCGAAAATTCGATGGTCGAATACTTCCCCTTTAAATTTAAATTCAATCACCTACTTAGCCAGATTAAACCTACCAAAATGGGGATCATTCCCTAAGATCGAATAAGAAAAATTAGATCAATCGCTTAAAAATCGTTCAAATATTCGATTTGAATTCGATCCCTATTTTCCCTATTCGATCGTTCGTTCGATCGATTGAATTGCGCTAAAAAAAAATCTACTAGAAAATCATGTAAGCATTAAAGGACAAGGAAAGGCAAAAAAATAAAATCCCGTTTTACTTTCTTTAATGAAAAAGAAATCTATCTCCAATATACTTTAATTAAAAAATGTGTACCATTTTTATAAGAAACCTGACTGTATGTAGTGAAATTCTCCCTTCATTTACTGCTGAGGATAGGAATTGTTCATACTTATGAACAGCAGGGGGAGCCCCTGCCTTACTTACAGCCATGCAGAACTCAAACAGCTTTGTTTTATGATCATTTATGACGATCCCTAAGCAGCACAGACCACACTGAGCATGTGCAGTGCCAGTGTCAGACAAAGATGTATAACAAAGTTACAAGATGACAGCCCCCTGTGGCCAACTTTGAAAGCATAAATCATTTGTTTGATTAGGCTTGTGGTGCAGTAAGTTCATGTTTATGTTTAGTATACAAAATACAGCATTTCTAGCCTTATTCTATTTTACACTTTCCTTGTCCTTTAAATAAACCCAATAGGCTGGTTTTGCTTCCAATAAGGATTAATTATATCTTAGTTGGGATCAAGTTCAAGCTACTGTTTTATTATTACAGGGAAAAAGTGGATTATTAGGATAAAATGGAGTCTATGGGAGACATGGGAGCTTTCTGGATAACAGGTTTCCAGATAACAGATCTCTGTGTTGCAGTAAAGGATACTATCAACCCAGAATTGCTCAGACACCTATGTCTTGATAATTAATATTATTAAAAGCTCAAAATCCTTCATTGATTCCGGGTTTTACCATTTGTGACCACAAGGAGTAGGGAGTTATCTGGCCAGTTATGCCATGGGATGATAAGATAGGAATTAGTGTAAATTGGCCACATACCCCAGGTTTCTACATTGATCCCTTGGAGGACGTGTAGGGTGATCTCTACATTTCCTTGTCAACTGATGACCCAATACGTTCTCCTGGATGGGTCATATTGTCATTTGTAACTTTTTGGGTGGATCTCCCTGTTGCCAAAAGTGACACATTTTGGAATTCTTGGAGTTCAGTGTATGGACATATAGTAAGACTCTTGAGTTCCCAAACTAAAGTCCCTATTAAATAATGTACTGCATCTACAGAATTATTATACCTCTGGAAGCCCTGGTGCCTATTGTCTGGAATGTTTGAGGTGATGCAGTCCAAAGAGGAACTATTTGGTGCTTTATAAGGTTTTCATTTTATGTGGTAGAAGCATTTTATGAAGTAGAAGGAGAAGCAAATCCTACACAATTCCCATGATCTTCTGAGATCTAGTAGCATGATTAAACCTGTAGTAGGTTAAGGACCAGAGGGTCATACTATCCCTGACCTATATGTTGGTTTAGACTAATATATATATATATATACAAATGTACATCAATTGATGGGCAGAGTATTGACACATCTATGGCTACTATTTACCTTACACCTTTATGTCAGTTTTCTGCATGCCATCCTGTAGGCCATCATGACTTTGAGTGCCAATTGCATGGGGCATAGGGGAAGCTTTTTTAATCCCTAGATTCCCAAAGTAGCTGTCCCAAGTCTTACAAAGAAGAAAGAAGTAGATAACTCACCAAGTGGAATAAGTAGTCCAGGTGCACCAGCCCCAGACCATAGACTCTTAAAGAACAAGTAAACCTTTTTTTTTTCTATCTGTAAATTTGCTCTAAACAGCCCCCCAGATTAATGTACCTTAGTCCCTGCTGCAAGTCTGCTCTGGTTTCTGTGTTATCAGCAGCTTGTTTCCCCTTCTTCCTGGTGCAGAGTGAAGCCCCACCCCTTAGCTTACTGAGCTGACCTTATCTCTGTGACTAGTCCTGGAGATCATTTGCATACTATGACATAGCAGAGACCAGCGTGTGTAGCAGCTTTTGCTTGGGGAAACTAGCTTACTAATGCACACACTGGCTCCCTCTTCCTCTCTATTGTGGAACAGCAGCAAATGGACTGCTCAGTAAACTAAGGGGCTGGGCTTCACTCTGCACCAGGAAGAAGGGGAAACAAGCTGCTGATAACACAGAAACCAGAGCAGACTTGCAGCAGGGACTAGGGTACATTAATCTGGGGGGCTGTTTAGAGCAAATTTACAGAAAGAAAAAGAAAAACATTTACTTTTCCTTTAATCAGACTGAGACGTTCTTTCTCCCATTTTCAAGGTGTTCACCAGGACACTTGTCCAGTAGACTGGGGGAACTTAGGTTCTAAAATATAAAAACCCTCAGCTTGGGGAGTGCTTATCTCTGCAGACAGACAGAATTCCTCCCCCTGGCACACTAGAAAATCCATAGGATCACAGATTAGGGTTGCCACCTAGTTGGTATTTTACCGGCCTGGCCGGTATTTGTTGTGGTTGAGCCCAGCGTTATTAATAGGAAAAAAGTTAAATATATAGGAAGGCCTGTATTTTTTTCAAAAAAAGGTGGCAACCCTATCAAAGATATGGAAGAAAGTCATGACTAAGTGCCTACTGGGCATGAAACGCATAGGGCCTATGGAGATGTTAGCATTTTATTTTTATTTGTAATAAAAATAGTCTTCCATATCCGTGGCCCTGTGGATTACTTAGAGTGCCCGGAGGCCCACTTCTGTCTGTCAGCGTATATTCCAAGATATAATCACACTTCTCTCTCTAAATATATTATAAATATATGAGACTAAGCGACTCATGTAACACAAACAAAGAGTGCTCAATCTGTATGAAATGTCATTGCTGCACTAGAGTAGATGTTGACTATGAAGATTCTCATTCATCCAGGTCATGGTATATTTATCAAAAGTAACTCAAAGCAACTGGACTTGCTGAGATATAGATAGATGGAGTAGATGTTGTGTTTATTTTTGTTCCCACAATGTAATAAATAAGAAAGATAAAATAAATCTATACACCGCACAAGCACCAATATTTTACTAACCCTATATTATTATTATATATTAGAAACCATAAACTAAAATTATTGATCACATGATGTTGTGGAACGCGTCGCACCTCGATCTCATATTGTAAAGGGAAATAGGAAAGTGCTACCTGGACAAATAAACACCCAATAAATGTATTTTTACAGAGCGCAAAACGCAGAAGGAGCAGGATTAAAGCTGTATACATTCTTTTGCTACGGTTGGTTAAAAAAAAAAAAAGGAAAAACTAGAGGGGAGCAGAGCACTTTAAGAAGCTTTTTTCAATTACCATCCATTTCTCTCTTAAAAAGGAAGAAAAATAAAGGAGGGGAAAACGGGTCAGGTTCGCCTGTGGCAATGACAGTGTGATGGGCTGAGACCCCCCGTGGCGTTTCCATCTGCTATCATTAAGGTGACTATTCAGACATGAAAAAATCCCTCTTGCTGTGTTGATAGGCAGGCATCAAGAACTATGACAAGGCATTAAGGACTGAGTCAGGGAGCGCCTTGTCATATTCCCAAACAGAAATGCCTCCAACAGGACTGCTGCTATTTTATTGGAATTTTAATATCTGTCTCCGTTTATCGCTCTGCAAAAGTGTTGTTGTGTTTGTAAAGGGTAACTAGAGCCGACTACTTCGGTTTATTACCGGCACTGAGATGTACTGAAAGCACAAGCGTCTATACGGAATGAGCCCCTGCAATATTGAGGGAATGTGCTTCTCTTGAATATGAAAGGACCCCATTTTTGAATAATAACTTGACAAATTGTTTCTAATATATAAAGCCCCATTACACAAGAATGACACATACAATATACCCTGTATCTGGAGATTGGTGCCTAAGGACCAGAGACATTGAAGAGACAATGGAATGCTAAGGGCAAAGGTTTGTCCAGGTCTAGTAACCACAACAACTGATTAAATGGAAACTGTCATGGGAAAACACGTCTTTTTCAAAACACATCAGTTAATATTGCTGCTCCAGTAGATTTCTGCACTGAAATCCATTTCTCAAAAGAGCAAACAGATTTTTTTTATATTTAATTTTGAAATTTGACATGGGGCTAGATATAGTGTCAGTTTCCCAGCTGCTCCAAGTCATGTGACTTGTGCTCTGATAAACTTCAGTCACTCTTTACTGCTGTACTGCCAGTTGGAGTGATAACAGCTGCCTGGTTGATCTAAGAACAGCACTCAGTAGTAAAAGCCATGTCCCAATGAGACTGATTCAGTTACATTGAGTAGGAGAAATAACAGCCTGCCAGAAAGTAGTTCCATTCTAAAGTGCTGGAACAAGTCACATGACTGGGCAGCTGGGAAATTGACAATATGTCTAGCCCCATGTCAGATTTCAAAATGAAATATAAATAAATGGGTTCGTTCTTTTGAGAAATGGATTTCAGTGCAGAATTCTACTGCAGCAGCACTATTAACTGATGTGTTTTGAAAAAAAAACGTTTTCCCATGACAGTATCCCTTTAACCATGGGCTGCAGTTAAAATGATGAAAGCAAATATTCGATTGGCCCGTTATTTAGGGTCATATAAAGACCTCTCTGTTATAATAACACTGTAGCTTGTACTTGATCCAAACCTAAGGTATCCATATTGGAAGCAAATCCAGCCTATTGGGTTGTTTTTAGTAGGCTTAAAGAATGGAGATCCAGATTACTGAAAGAGCCTTCATCCGGAAAACCCCAGGTCTTGAGCGTTTGGGATTACAGGTCCTATACCTGTATTTATGATGCATACAGCAGCTGTCTCTGAACTACAACTCCCAGTTCTCATTTAAATCAGATAAGATGCAATTAAAACTCTTTAATTTCCCTTTACCTTTAACTGATGCTCTTGGGCCCTAAAAAGATTTGGGGCCAGTGTTGCCTACAGATCCCCAAGATGAAAAACACGTGGTATCAAACAAAATCAATTTACACCTAAAAACCTAAAATCTAGAAACCTAAAGCACTCGTTTTTTTTGCCAAATCCTTTTTGCTCCATTGCCAGCGGAGCCTAAACACATGTTAATTAAATTCATATAGAATGTTAAGGGAAGTGTGAAATGATTGCAATGTTTATCTCAGTCCAGAGAAAAGAAATGAGTGCAGGCTTTTTACCAGCAGGGGGTGCAACAGGATTATGATTGAGCTCTGACCCCTCGGCACCCAGGCTGGAAGCTGATTTGACAGTTATTCAAGAGCAGACACTCTGTGGATGAACACGGCATCGGGCCCTTTGTAAAAAGAGATATATTTTTGTCTTTTATTAAAATTGAATCTGTCTGTTTTGTGCATTATGCACTGCATTCTTGCTAATGGGCTTGTCAGGGTTTTCCCTATGAAACGAAGCAGAAATCAATAACACAAATGCCGTATTTCCGCTGGTCTGCAGCACTTGGCACTATAGGGATAATGTAATAAAAGTGCCAACCTTTTCCCCCGGGTCTTGTAACCCATAGCAGCCAACAAGTAGGTAACACTGACTGGGCACCTGTTTGGACACAAACATATGAAGGGTTGCTGTGAGTTACCGGACTTCAGACCTTGGTGCAAACTTGAGGAAACTTTTGAGGAAGTGGTGTTACCACGAAACGCGTCAAACATGCCAAGCTCTGCTTCTATGTTTTAACTATGCTGAAATAAAAGGATGTTTTAATGCTGCTGGTGCTCCGTTCTTGTAAGGCCTGGTGCAAACCTGGCAACATTTATTACTTTAGACCTTTTTTAGGAATTTGAGTATTTAAGGTTTAAAATCTGGTTTAAATGGCCAACATGAAAATGGAGTCTAGTATAAAATATTAAAAGGGTTGGGGACCAACACAAGCAGAAAAAAGTTCCTGGGTTGAAAAATAAGGGCTGCAATTGGCTATTTGAAGGACCCTGTGTGGACTGGCAGCTACAGGAGGCTCTGTTTGAAAGGACATCTGGTTTTTATTAAACCAAAACTTGCCTCCAAGCCTGGATTTCAAAAATAAGCTCCTGCTTTGAGGCCACTGGGAGCAACATCCAAGGGGTTGGTGAGCAACATGTTGCTTGTGAACCACTGATTGAGGATAGCTGCCCTACATATATTCTAAATACAAATCTGGCCAGTCAATGCTACATTTCAGTTGGTAGTTGCAGGTTACACACCTGTTATGACCTCTCTTTGTTTCCTAAATCAGTGATTATACTATGCTTGACATCATAAGTTTTACATCAAGGTGACTCATATACTGAAAATTACTCTCTCTACTTTATGCTCCCTGTGCCGGACTGTCTCCATATTTCAGTGTTCCCCAACCAGTGGCTCACAAGCAATATGTTCCTCCCAAACCCTCTCAATGTTGCTCCCAGTGGCCTCAAAGCAGGTGTTTATTTTGGAATTATTGGCTTGAAGGCAAGTTTTAGCTAAATAAAACCCAGGTTTATGGCCAAACAGAGCCTCCTGTAGGCTGAAAGTCCATATACGGACTACCAACTAGCCAATCAAAACCCTTAATTGACCCCCCCAGGAACTGTTTTTATGCATGTATTGCATGAGTAAAAAAGGTTGGCAATCCCCCTTGTCATATTTGGACCCCCAAAAAAATTGTCTGAAAGGGAAAAAGGATTTATGGTGGATTAGATGATATGGTCTAAAACATCCCAATTTCCAAATCTGCAATCTTGTATAGTATGTGCTACAATATATGACTAATGGCGTATAGGTCAGAATTCATGTATGTGCTCTACTACCCCCACACTTATCCCTCAAACCATTAACTTGACAACACTTGGGGGGTCGTCAGAGATGGATACTTTTTTGGCACTTTATAGCTTCCATGCATGATAAATAGTTGGATTGGTAGATAAAGATGGATCCAGGTGGCTGCAGACTTCTTGATGTTCTACTCAACTTGTTTGCAATGTTAAAGTAGATGAAGACCAGAAAATCAGCAAATAGCTTATTTAAACTAGCTTCTAGTTGCCTGTATGGTTTTCACGCCTTTGGTTGTGACGTGGGCACTAGTGATGGGCGAATCTACCCCGTTTCGCCATAAAATTCACGAATTTCCAGTGAAATTTACTAATTGGCGAAAAAATTCGCGAAACGAGTCGCGGCACGTTTTTGATGCAAGTCGCGTCGTTTTCGTCGAGTCGTGTCAAAAATGACGCGCAACTCGTTTTTTTTTGGCTAATTTTCGCTGGCGTTTCGCGAATTCGCCCCTGGTGAATAAATTCGCCCATCACTAGTGGGCACTCTAAACTTCTCCATGCCACGGAGAGCCGGCTATCACCCATGAGGTCCTCACAAGGTTAATAGCTAGCATTTATATGGAAGTCGGAAGCATGCAGTCTATGTAAACACAGATGACTTGCTTTTCACAGATTAGAATGCTCACTAAACTCCTTATTTGCTTGCTGGCCCGGTAGCTTCCAGATTGCATGTTATTTGGGGTGGGGAGGCAGAAAACAAACAATGACTTGCGGAAACACCCAAAGATCATGTTTGTAGATGCAGGCGCTCATGTGAGATACATCAGGGACGGGGGGGGGGCGGAGATAATGACAGCCCTTGGAATAAACTCATGCTAAGGACCAAGGCTTCCCTGGACCAGGAAGAGGCAGGAACATCTTGTTTTTTAAAGGCAGGGAGGATTTTCTAATGATGTATCAGCGAATTATAGAGATAACTTGGGTAATCGACACACCATGAAATTCACTCTAGGGACAATGTATTAAATGACATGAAAAAGAAGTAAAGTTTCATTGGCACTGCCCTTATTGCTGTCAATTGTATGTACAGACTGGAGAGACTGTAATTAGCTTGGGCTAATGGGTTTAATGTTTTTATTCCAATGGAAATTATTCTCCAAATATTAGAACATTATACTGTAAGCTTTGTTTTTGTGATTTATGGATTAAACAAAATACACAGTATACAGTGCAGGGCTGCTACATTGTCCCAGCCCAAAAAAAACCCTTCCCTTCATTGGCATCAGGGATAATTTCTACCAGCTAGGCCTGTAAAATCATTTTTCTATTCTGTCTATCTCCAGTGTGAGCTTTACAAAATATGGCTGCCTCCTGAGTCCCGCCCCCCCCCCCCCAGTCCCCATTAACACATGCGTGATCTCACTTTTACGGTAGGCTCCTCCATCTATCATCTATCTCTCTCTCACTCATGGTTTCTCCCTCTGTCTCTTTCAAAACTCTTTCAGTCAATCAGCTATCTATCTCTTTATCTTACATATCTGGGATTGCTTTATCGGTGCTCTGATAGCTCTTTCTAAACAACAACATGCCGAAAACGTTAGTATAATGGATAGAAAATAAATCTGGCAGCATTCCTGAGAAGCAGATCAAGATTTAGCAGAACATAATTAAGTAATCCTATTATAGTGCGGGTTAAATCAATATTCTAACTACTGCACTAACAAACCTACACTCCCTTCTACCCAGAAAATTTTGAATTATCCTAGTTTGGCAAAGATCTCAATGTTTTCCACAAAGATATATATATATATAATGCAGCAAAATGTCAGCAGTCACGTAAAAAATAAATGTTCATATGCCTGGGTGCAGAGACAACAAATTATTCATCTCAATCCCACAAAGAATCAGCACTCCCAGTAGAATAATTTATTGTAAATTAAATGCTAACATTTCGGCCTACCCAAAGGCCTTTCTCAAAGCTTTTTTATGGGAACAGCTACACACAAATTTTAAATTTGAATATTCTGCTTCACATTGGAACCATATATCGGAAGCACAGATTAGTCTTTGTTCTTCATATGGTTCCTCTTTAATGACACTATTTTTGTAACAACGGAAACTTAAATGTTATTGAAAAAGGTTTTTTATGCAGCAAAAACAGCAAACTGTGTACACTGAACTGTTATAAAAATAATATATTGCCTCTATAATTAATCAAAGATTGTATTGGGTTTTTTCCACAAAGCTGGATTATTCCTTATGCTTCTCTGACACTGCCACTCCAAACACAACAAAATAAAAATACAGCAAAAGTGCTGCAGGACTGAGCCTCACACAATGGTCCTACCTGCACATTTACAAAGTCAAACAGCAAAATCCCATGAAAATATGAATATGTCATAGTTCCTGATTCACAAAGGAAACTAGAACACTTTAGGGCCTACGCAATTGAGATTCATAAATGGACGCAGTCATGTATTGATTGCCATTCATTGAAGGTACTTGCATTTAAAGCCTTGTACTTCTGGCGTAAACTCCAGGGTTTCCAGAGTGGCCTACCTTAATATCTGTTCCTTGCCCTGAAAGTGCCTCATCCACACAAACTTACCTTTCTAAGATCATCATGGCTGCCCTATCATAATTGTTCTAGCAGCATTGTGGATAACCACGCCAGGCAGAACCCTGGTATCCATGTCAGATGTTGAGATGTAGAGGCTCAACACAACGTTGTTCATAAAAATTCTACAGGGCCTTTTGCTGCATAAACTGATTTCCCATTTTATAGAAGTCAGTGATTCAAGATAAAATTTGCTGGTAAAAAAACAAAAAAACATCTGAAGACGAATGACTAAACACAATTTTTGGATTGACCCACTGAGAGTTTGATAAAAGACCAGGTGGTCTTAAACATTGCAGCTTTCTGGGTCATAGCCAATATCCAAATAAAGGCTTTTTAAAGATCTATTCTATTGTATTCTATTGGGGTGGTGTCTATTCTATGCCTGAAGGACCAGGAGGACATGACCGCCCCCTGACATGCACCAAATCCTAACATCATACTCTTGGTGAGTGCTGCTATTGAATATCAACTTGGCCCGATGGGATACCAGAACACTCCCAGTGGGCTATCCTGCTCCTGATCACCACACGCTGTGAAGGCCTACACCATGGCCATTCCATAATTCTATGCAAGAAATAGAGTTCATGATAGATGATAATAAGTAAGTAGAAGTGATTAAGAGGATAAAAATAGAATAAAGACAGTAAGTGAGTGAAGAGAGAATGAAAAATAGTTTACAGAGTTGGTCTAAGGTTTTCTGTTAATCCCCTGGCACCCTAGTCCCACACTGGCCAAATACTTTGTGATAGCATTTTGATGATGTAACTTCTATCATTCAAATGATTGTATCGTCTTGATTGCATCTATGACAACATCAAGTCCAAACTTTGGCTTTAAAAAGCAATGTTAAGGTGATTACATTTCAAAACAAGAACTCAATGCTTGCCCAGGATTCATAGACCCAGTTCCTTCATCTTGATGCTGGGGTGATGGACAGGCTTTGTTTTTGGATTTTAGAAGCAATGAGTATATCAGAAAGGGAGAAAGACAGTGGCCCATTAAATTAAATGAAGTTCATATAGTCAATTATTCGCATTCTAGAAGATAATGTCTACAGGGACACCAATATATAAAGGCAAACCTGACCATGCAGACTACCCAGTGACCCTACTAGTGGCACCAGGTTGGACCAATTCCATAGATCTCTAGAAAGTATTCCAGTTTATATTATATTATCTAATTACAATCGTTATAATTTGTTTTGCTCTTCTTTTCTAAAAAAAACAGACCAATGGAAGCCTGGTGAAAGTGAGGTTGTCTCTACATAATAACAACGCAGAGTAGATGTTGCAATGCGATGAAAGGCAGGTGTAGCAGAAAGCAGACAAGTTGTGAACAGGCTGTTTGGCAGAGGATGTCAGCATGTAAGCCATGTTTTCCAATTACTTCTACAAGAGCAGATCCATTACAAGTACTCACCTTTAAGTGCAGGCCCTTCGGAAGAATAACCCTGGCTGGATGGTCATTATTGTGCTGCTCAACTTAAGTGGAACGTTGCTCTTGTTCTGCCTGGAAGTGTGGGGCACACGGAGAGGTGACCTTTGCATGCCTTGCTAGCTGCTTTCTGTTCAGCAGTGGGTTTCTTTACCTAAATGGGCAAAAAGAAAATTTAAAACAGCTGAACAGTATCTTACCATGATACTAATGTTACACTATATCAGTGATTCTGGCAAGCTTACAGATCTTCGTGTATAGCTCCATATGGGACATTCTCTGGATTTTTGGTTAATTATTCTTATATGGTTTTCTCAAGTTTGCTCGCTATGGCAGGTCATCTCAATGTGGCACTTCCTTATCATCACCAATTACATTCAGAGCTGGTCCGAACCTGCTGCTCGGCATTTTAAACCTTAATATGGTGGTATCTTTGGGTTAATTTTTTACTCTCAAACTCAAAAAATGTACTTAAGTGTAAAAACCACAAAAAACTCTTTTGCAAAACTGTGGCAAGTAAAAGCAGTGCTACAGAAGTCAATGGGAGATGCGTTGATCCTAATGGACCTTTTGTTTGACCATTCAGAGTTTTAGAAGTTTTCAGATTTTTTTTAGCAGCATAAAGCCTTCTGAAAACAGAAGGTATTTAATTGTCTTGTGCCAAATACAAAGCATTGCATTAATACCAAAAATGAAAGTTTAACTCACATTAGGCATTTTGGATGAAGACATGCAAATCAATCCTTTATGTCCCTTTAGCCAACTATGCATCCAGAACCGCTGTTTTCAGAAGGCTTTATGCCGCATGTCTTGCACGTGAAGGTCTTTTTGGCTCCTTTTAGCCCATCTCACCCTAACCAGGCTAGCTTCTCAGATTTTTTTTTAGAATTCTTCAAGGTTTCAGTATCTTTTAGAGCAGTGATCCCCAACCAGTAGCTCGCGAGTAACATGTTGCTCTCCAACCCCTTGGATGTTGCTCCCAGTGGCCTCAAAGCAGGTGCTGATTTTTGAATTACTGGCTTAGAGGCAAGTTTTGGTTGCATAAAAAACATATGTCCTGCCAAACATTCTCTCCTGTAGGCTGCCAGTCCATATAGGGGTTACCAAAAAGCCAATCAGAGCTCTTATTTGATATCCACATGGACTTTTTCATGCTTGTGTTGCTCTCCAACTCTTTTTTAAATTTAAATGTGGCTCACAAGCAAAAAAGGTTGGGGACCCCTGTTTTAGAGCATCATTCAGCATTTTTTTTAAAGTGCATTTTGTATTCAGATTGTGCCAGTTGCATTACCAACTTGAGGCTGCAAGTACGTGGAAAGTGTAGATGTAAATAATTATCTCCCTCCAACTTAAGCAAGACCATTAATTGCCCCCTGGTGATTGGTTACATCAGCTTACCGGAACTGGACCAAACTCTGCATCTTTTAGCATTTCCAACTCAAAATATTCTTAATGTATTATTACAAAAACACATCTATATTGAAAGCCAATAGAAGCACCTCCACCCCAAGCTGCAATCCTTTTTCATCTTCATTTCACCAGATTTGCTGGTGATTTAAGGTGTTTTTTTTTTTCTCAAATGAAATGTCATATTCCATTCACTATTTAAATACACTCACAAACACACACCCTGATTGTATTAATCTTATCATAGACCCTTGCAAACTTGTTTTGGGTTTCTCTTCCATCCATGTAAATGCACATTTTATAGATATCTGCATATGGAAGACAATCTTCTAACCTTGATTTTACCCTTGCATCTTTCTTCTCAAATTGTGTAGATTAAAAAAAAAAAAGTTCATGAATCTTTATCCCCCTCTTACAATCCTCCCATTTCCCCCTTTTTCCAAGATAAATTCTGAATGGAGGTTTTTAAAAAAAGGGAGAGAGGGAGACAGAACTTGACCTGTTGTGATCCCACCATTAATAGGTCTGTTCATAATTCAATCTGTTTGTGTGTAGGAGCACCCATGTGGAAACCTGCAAGCCTCAGAGACATAAAGACTCTCCCTTCAAACATTATGTGACCCTATCCACTCTCTGCACAAAGGGAGGCTTACGTTTCCATACGCTGGAAAACAAGAAAAAAAATTCACACTTTTATTGTGAGGCGGTGAAAATTCTGCAGATTTTTTACTGTTCTTTCTTTAGTTAAAAAACACAGCATGGAAGGCAACGTTGGGTGGATCGGAGGTAAATGAGTAGATTACTTGAGAAAGGGACTTAGAAGGGACTTGTGAAAACACACTATAGTGATGGAAGGGGAGAAAGAAAGGGTAACAACTTTACTGGAATATCTTTCCATTCTAATAGACAGGCTTCCCACGCTTATTTGCTGTTGTTGGGCTTCTGTCCAAGGTGAAAGCTACAGTTCCTTATTAGCAGTGGGGGGATCTATAAGGCTTGTTTTAGTGTAGCGCAGAGAAGACATTCGTAGGCCCTAGTATCAAAGGGGTGAAAAAGGGAATGGAGATTTAAGCAAATAAAAGAGCTATATTATATTGTTTAAGAATGTTTAACATTTAAATGCCCAGAACGTGACCCTACAGAATTTACCAGCATTCTAAACCTCATACAAAAAACATACAAAAAATTTGTCATCTAAAAGCTGACATCTTCATGGTCACATCAATGACAGTTGTATTTTCAAATGTACCACCAATTTTCAATTCACTATTTCGAGATCCATGTGGCAGACATTGAAAATGAAAAGGTAGAATTTGATTTCCCTGCTTTCCAGTTGTTTATCACTTTTGCAGGCAGCTGAGTTTTTAAATTTCAAGTATTTTGTAAGTACACGACATCTGTGATTTTTAAGTTTCCACTTTTTCATTTCAATTTAGAATGTGAAAAAAATCGGGAATTTCTAATGTTGACTTCGAAAAAAAAACACAACAAAATTGGAGTTTGTAGCAGAAAATATTGAGATAAATTCAGACTTTGATAAATAAACCCCTGTGGAGCTTATTTACTAAACTCTGAATGCAAAAATTATGGAAAATGTGTTTTTTATTATAAAATCTATAAAATATTATAAAAATTTTTTTTAAAAATCTATTTTTCAGAATTTATTAAACCCAGAGGATGGAAACGTCTGAATCTGAAAATCTCAGACCTGTGAGGGTTGCATAGAAGTCAATGGGAGAAGTCTCAATGATTTATTGATGTGTGCTGGGTTTCGTGCAAATACCCCGAAGTACCCCAAAGTTTTTGGGTGAAAATTATGAAACAATTGGTAAAATCGTGAAAATCAGATGACAAAAAAATCTGAAAAAATCGGGAAAATCTGATCAGATCCACAGGGGTTATTTCCCCTTATTTATCTATACATTTTTCTGAAAAATTCCAGAGAGGGAAAAAAAAATTAAGAAAATCATATGAAAATTTTAATCAATAGAATTTTTTGGATCTTCTGCTGGAAAACTCAAATTTTTTGGATTTTTGCCCAAAACCACAAAATCTTCAGATTTTTGCATGAAACCCAGCTCACATCAGGATAACTTGTGGACTTCTCCCATTGACTTATATACAACCTTGGCAAATCTGAGATGCAGAATTTTTGGATTCTGACTTTTTCCATCCTCGGGGTATAATAAATCACAAAACACACAGTTTTTTTTTCACTAAAAATTCAGATCTTATAGTAAAAAAAAATTGAATTTTTCGAGTTTTGGCATTCAGTCTTTAATAAATAACCCCCTTAGAACATTTTTTTGAGGAAAGTGAAAATCACATTGCTCCATTTAATGAGGCTTAGAATCTCAAATGTTTTAACCTTGGGGAAACAAACTTGTCTGATACAGTTTGCATTGACATCTTTTAATTGCTGAGTAGGGATGTCGCTGACTGTTCGCCGGCGAACTTGTTCGCGCGAACATTGGCTGTTCGCGCTCGCCGAATGTTCGCGAACGTCGCGCAACGTTTGCCAATTTGGGTTCGCCTTAGCTGGTGCTTTTTTTTTGCCATTTCTCCCCCAGACCAGCAGATACATGGCAGCCAATCAGGAAGCTCTCCCTCCTGGACCACCCCCACACCCCCTGGACCACTCCCCTTCCATATATAAACTGAAGCCCTGCAGCGTTTTTTCATTCTGCCTGTGTGTGCTTGGAAGAGCTAGTGTAGGGAGAGAGCTGTTAGTGATTTGAGGGACAGTTGATAGTAAGTTTGCTGGCTAGTAATCTACTGTTCTTCAAACAACTGCCATCTAGCTGCGTGAGCTTGTTCACATTTTGTCTAAATATCAATAATAATACCATCTCCAGAAACACCATCCTGAGTGACGTTTTTCAAGCAGCAATAATATTTTCCGTAATCCGTATCCACTGCTGTAGTAGTGTATACGTTGACCTTGTAGGCATTGTTTGCCCAGTCTTTAACCAAGTGCCACGTAGCTGTGTGAGCTTTTTCACATTCCGTGTCCAGAAACATCACCTGAGTGACGTAGTGTGATTTCTGCCCTTTACAGCACAAAATGCAGCGCTGTGTCAACAATTTATTTTTTAGAAACATTTTTGCCCTTGATCCCCCTCTGGCATGCCACTGTCCAGGTCGTTGCACCCTTTAAACAACTTTAAAATCATTTTTCTGGCCAGAAATGTCTTTTCTAGCTTTTAAAATTCGCCTTCCCATTGAAGTCTATGGGGTTCGCGAAGTTCGAACCGTTCGAATTTTTGTCCGGAAGTTCGCGAACATGTTCGAGAACATTTTTTCCGACGTTCGCTACATCCCTATTGCTGAGCTTTTTTGACTTTTTCACTTTAAATCCAGTGGCGTACCTATAGAGCAAGGGAGTCAGGATGGCAAGAAGGTAGAGGTGGGAAGTGGGTGCATGGGAATCAGAGTGCGCTGGGCCCTTCTGAATTTTGTTCCATCATAAAGCACAATCCCTCTCTACTGGCTTTTATGACCAGCAGCCCCATACACAGCTCAATTTACCTGCAGTCTCCCACTGGTTCAACCCTCTTCCCCTGAATTTACAGTACAAATGTGAACCCAGCACTATCGATGCTTCATATGTACCTTTAGAATGCTATTCAAGCCAAAGAAGCATTGGTACTCTAGCATTACTCAATCTGATTTTGGGGTTTGTTACTAGATGTGTACTATTGTATTGTATCACGGTTTAAAATATCACATTCAATAATTAGTAGGTAGGTTCTACAAACAATAAAATGAAGGATCATGACCAAATGAACAGTCAAAGTTTACATTAAGAGCAAGTTGAATATTTCCATAGGGTGCAAAGCCTTCATTTATAGGAACTGGAACATATAAATATATGAAAGACAAATGTGAAATATTGTATAACTCCTCTGTCCCTTGGAAACCCTTGAAGCCAACAATATCCAATATCCTAATGCCCCTTACCCAGCTATTGTACAAACCAAGATTAGAATTATCTTCATGGGTGGGCAGATGTTCCTCAGTCCGGCCCAGCAAATCATGTGGGAGGGAGACAATGCTGACGACAGTGCGGATAGTACATAAATACACATGATTGTGAGATGAAAATAAGGGAAACATATTCAAGATAACAGTTCCATGTTTACAGAAAAAAAGGCATTAAGTACATGTATTATTCATTAGCTGGCGAATTTCTCTTCATCTGATGCTAATGGACCAAAATTGGCAAATACCACTTTTACCTAAAATAAAAGTGGTTCCTACATTTCTGAAATCTGCATGGAATAATATCCCACTTTTGCCGGCGACAATCTTGTGCGATTATTTCATTTCTAAACCTGTGCTGTCAACTTGCCAGCATGAGCTTCAGAAGAAATCCACCAGGCTTAACCCACGCTATCCTGCATATAAGGGGGATTCATGGCTGCTCCCAGGGGGGGGTGTTAGACTATCTATTTTTACAGAATAACAATATCTTCCCCCCCCTCATCATGCAAGCTAATCTTTTGAAAGAGATGAAAATTAGAACACTTCTGTTTAAATCAACATAGCAAGTAGAAGAAGACCTTTTACTAAGAACAGGCTCTTGTCATCCTTAAAGAATTCAATACATTACTTTTTATCTACTCCTTCTACTTTGCTAATGTTCTTCGGCTTTAGGTAAATCATAAATACACGTTCGGAGAAGGTTCCCAGTTAATATTGATTTTCTGACAAGTGGGGAGAGGAAAAAAAATCAGTACTTGCATACCAGAATAGAGTAATGAACTTGAAGATAGGTCTTTAAATGTCATTGAACAATTCTCATAATTTGGTTGAGTTGGTAATGCAGCAAATGGAGGTTGAATTGATCACCATCTTACCACTTCATGTGTAGGATAAAGTTCTTCTTCTGTCAGGGAAAAGTATTTCTTTTTGAGTGATTTTATGTGTCAGGCCATTCATGAAATGCTCAGGCTGCAAAATGAAAAAGGGAAGATGAAAAAAAAAAAAAAAATGAGCCGATCATCTGATTTGCACTGAAGCAGCAGCATTCTATATACAATAAAAGATTGCTAACTGAATTACAAGGTGGAAAACACAATGAATACTTATGAAGCAAGATTCCAAAGCTTACAATGTTGCCTGAAGCAGAAAAGGTAATTATCTTGTTTTACATTCAGAGATACCCACATAAAGTCTGTTGATTCCACATCCTAACTCATGTGGAGCATCAGAAAAAAAATGTTGTAACACTAGGATAAGCATCAGGAGAGTCATTTTTTAATACTAATGTGACAAAAAGACTCAGTTCTTAATTAAGGAAACCTTGGTTGTCCTAGTAGAACTGATAATGATATAGAGCTTTTGGTTACACGCTGTGGCGGCACAGAGATCAGTCAATGCAGTTATACTGGAGCCAAAAACACTAAGGGCTCTTGTATAAATGAGAATGGGGGAATGACTTTGTATTTTTGGGCAGCCCGAGGTGGGGAATAAAATAATTCTGGATTTAGGCTACTTTAAAATCTTGTTGAGGTTCAGAAAGAGTAAATGCCCTTTTTATCAATAAAGAACAACCTAGTTTTAATTATGAAACAAGACTAAGTAGTCATTTATCCAAGAAGCTGATACTCCCCTGTACTCTGTAGTCTCCCCTCATATGTTCGAATAGATAGCTGCAGAACATTTTGGCTGCTTAGTGTAGATCAAATATTCCGTGGGACATATCTCTATTTTTGAGATGAAAGACTTCATTTGAATAACCAGTAAGATAAACCAAAGAAGTAGATCTCATCTGAGCCCCAAGATTGAATGTATTGTGTGTTGTATTTTATGGACATCTGTTCGGGTACCTTGGTTGGCTAGAGTAGTGATTCCTAACCATTGACTCGTGAGTGACCGGTTGTTCAACAACCCCTTGGATGTTCTAATGGCCTCAAAGCAGGTGCTTATTTTTGTATTCCTGGCTTGGAGGAATTGTTTGCATAAAAACCATGTGTACTGCCAAAAAGAGCCCCCTGTAGGCTACCAGTCCACATAGGGGTTACCAAATAGCCTATCACAGCACTTATTTGCTATCACTCAGGAACATTTTTCAAACTTGTGTTGCTCCCATACTCTTTTTACATCAGGTGTAAAAATGGTTGGGGACCCCTGGGGTAGAGTTAAGTTCTTAATCTATCAGTGTCAAAGTTGGTTATACATAAAAGAACAAAAGGCAACTCCAACTGGTGATCATGCCTATGTGATACCACCTATAATTTGACTTGAAGTGGAATTCGATTTCTAAGCTGGACCCATCATTCAACCACTTACAGATAAAAAGTGTCCAGTTCTCATGAAGGAGATGGGTGGCTCCCAACAATATGAAGGCTGCCTTGGTCCCTTCCTTCATGCTTGTATCTTCTGTATTTGTTTAATGGCCTTAGAAGATGTATTTCAATATATGGTACAGTTGCTGAAGTGTTATTGAAACAAGGGAGAGAGTTACTAGGGATGACACTAGCTTGTTGGGTATAGCCATGCACCCTTTTGGTGAGTTCCAACCATATTCACTCCAAATTTCACAAATGTCTCAATAAAATTTAGAATGTTGGCTGGAATGGTTTGATTATTGTGTGGAAACTGAACATATTGCTAACCAAAACATGGGCACCCTCTTATTTAAGGGATAATGTTTTGTTTCTTTAAGATGCATGGTCCTACACCTCAGAAACAAAATATGAGGAGTAATGTCGGAGTAATGGGCACAGTGTTTTTTCATGGGCTTGTTACCCCTAGCAACAAACATCAGGCCCGTAAATTCAATATGCTGAAGTTACTAGAACTGAAACATTGGAATGTGTTGAGTCATGTGATTTTGAATTTATTACTGTTATATCTATCGATCAGCAAAAATGTTTAATCTTTTTTCTGTGAAAAAATGCCCATAGACTCAAATGTATTGTTCGTTTAAAAAAGTCACATAAAAATGCCAATTTGACTAGTATTTTTTTCACAAATATTCACCATTTTGCAAGGTACTGTTTTATTATTACAGAGAAAAAGGAAATCATTAAAAAAAATTGGATTTTTTTAATAAAATGGATAGTGGGTTTCCAGATAACGGATCCCATACCTGTATTTATGAATCGACCTTTTCTCTACTGATATTTGCTAAATTTCCCAGTATTTCCCTGTAACTTTAAAGGAGAAAACAAATACACGGGGCTAATTTACCCATTACATTATATTTCCACATTCCCTACAAAAATGGGCATTATGTGAGATTCTTTATAACTTTTCAGAGACTAACAAAAAATTCACAATATTCTAAATTGTGTTCTATATGTGCACCGTTACAAAAAGAAAACCTGATTGTTTGTCAACAGAATTCACCAATGGACTTTGCAAGAGACAAAAGAATGGCACAAATTAGTTATTTATATATACAAAGCTCACTCTTTAGGCCAGCTGCAGGTAGCTTGAAAAAGTGAATTTTAATAAGGTCCTTTTCACGAGGGGACAAATGGGGGGGGGGGTTGGTGTCATTTTGACAACAAGAGTTTGGCGGAAGAGTTTTCCCTTTTTTTCCCAACAAGTAAATCAATCATTTGTCCAGATTGTGGGAGTCAGTGTCCGTAAGTGAAAGGAGACCCTATATATAAACAAGTCAATAACTCTTTGTTTGTTATTGTCGAGCTGCAGACGTTTGCCTTTATGGAGCTGTCCTTGCATCCCTTTCTGAAATGAATTCTACTTTGTCCAAGCACCGGAGAAGTTTGCCTTTGTATTTTATTGGAAAGTGTATGGGAAAGTGTAGAGGATATAACATGAAGCCCAGGGGAAGGATTCTGGAAGCAATCTTTTCCAACTTCCCAGTTTTTTTGGAGATTGTTCTGGTCAATGTTTCTGGGCTACTCCGCTTGATACAGACACCTATGTGAGCCATTAAAAAGCAATAATTCCAGATAATAGCTCAATGTATGAACAGATAAAAGGTCAAAATGCCAGCCCCCAGATGTATTTGCCCGCATTGACAACATACACAAAACCAACCATTCAACAGTTTACATGGAAACTACAAATAAAGTCTAGGCACTTGCTGTTCAGAGGCCCCAAGGGAGCTCATGGGTTGATAAGATTTTCACTTCTGAGAGATATAAATGTGGCTCCATGTATAGTACAATATTAAGAGATTTTCCAACCATATTGTGTTGTATGATTGCACCTTACAGGGGTTGTTCACCTTTAAATTAACTTTTAGTATGATGTAGAGAGTGATATTCTGGACAATCTAAAATAGTTTTTTATTTCCATTATTTGTGGTTTTTAGTTTTTAGCTTTGTTCAGCAGCTCTCCAACTATCTGTTTACTTGCATCTAAAATACCCTAGCAACCAGGCAGTGGTTTAGACTGGAGGCTGGAGTATGAACAAGATAGGATCTGAGTAGAAAGATAAGTAATAAAAAGTATATAATAAATAGTAATAAACTATTTTTTGGCTGCAGGGGTCAGTGACCCCCATTGGAAAGCTGGAAAGAGGCAGGAGAAGTAGGCCAATAATTCAAAAACGACATAAAAATATTATAGTATTAACTATATCATCTGGTTTAAAATACCAAAATAAAGTAGGCCATTTAAGTAAAATTAAGTGGGCCAATAATTCAAAAACGATACACAAATATAATAGTAGTAACTATAGCATCTGGTTTAAAATACCAAAATAAAGTAGGCCATTTAAGTAAAATTAAGTGGGCCAATAATTCAAAAACGATACAAAAATATAATAGAAGTTACTCCATTATCTGGTTTCAAATACCGAACAATAATCATAGTATCAAACAAACAAATGACCAATGCCCTCAGGTCATATACAGGTTTGTCATTTGTAGCAACTAAAAAAATGGTATTTTTTATCAATAGAATTATTATTATTATTTATTATTAACATGTATTTCTATAGCGCCAACATATTTTGTAGTGCTGATATTATGTTATTTGGATCTATTATATCTGTAATATATTGTAAACATAATAAGAATATTATAGAGCTCAATAATTCCCATTTTACACTTTATACTTTAGACAAGAGTAAAATTAGGTAAACATTGTGACCAGTGAAAAAAATTCAACCAAATTTCACTTGGTTAGAAATGAGAACACCATGAACAAAAACTTTTTTCGCTCAGTTCTGACCATTAGTAAATAGGCCCCTTAGAGCAGAAAAACTCTTTATTGGGCTTATCTTGATCATTGGTAGATATTGCTCAGGTAAGTTTCTGTACAAATTCAAAGGAATGATAAAAAACATAAAGTATGAGATGCTGTTAATACCAGTCATGTTGTAAGACAGCATCGGTTTATTTATAGGAAAATATTTTAAACATTTCATTAAGAGGTACAATAATACTTGTGAAGTGCATGGAAGGAAGGACCATGAAATTGCATGATTAAAAGGTGGGAATGGGGTATGAAAGTGTAGTTAACATGTCTCTAAAAGTCAATGCACCTTTAGAGCTGTGTGAAATGCACAAAACGCTTCATTGGGAAGTGCTCATGCATGCAGCCTCTTCTATACAATGATTCATGCATGACTTTTATAATTAGGGAGAAAAGACTTCCATGAAAACCTGTTCTGTGATCACTGCCATGTGGATTTAAGATGTTTTACAGTGAGCCCAAAGTGGATGAAACCTTGGCTGGTGGCATCTTACTCATACAAATCGAAAAAGTATCACACCATCAGACCAAGCTGAACTTTGGTGAAGGTAGAAGAGAGACATGTCCTAGATTGCACTTATATTTATAGCTAGACCAAAGTTCAATCAAAGCAGAATGTGATTGCTCAGCTTGATCATTTATTCTAAACTTGATAATGTTCAGCTGTGTGGATCAGGAATGTTGCCAGGTATCTACAAATACCAAGAGAGTCAGTGATAGACCATCTTGGCCATGTATTACTAGCCTATTGTGCCCAATGAGCACGGTAGCATGTTAAACACTGAAATGGAATTTGTGTGTCATATGCAGCTTCCACAAATTACCAAAAAATATATTCTGATATTTGTGATGTATTAGTAGACCTGGGAAACTGTGCAAGTTCAGGTGTTTTATTAGAACTGTGGAACTGTGAATATGTTTGTGGCCCATTCCCTGGATGGGTTTTTAATCAAGTATGGAAGTTGGTGTGAATATTCTAATTCATGAATTGTGATCTTAATGAGACTGAATAGACAAAATGGTCAGTTGAGGACTTCTATGATCACATCTATGAGCTCCTTAATTGACCAGAATTTGAATGGTTCTTACCTGTTTGATGATCTGCCTGTTACTTTCCCTAACAAAAGTTATAATCAGACCACCATGGAAACACCCAAGGAGTCATATAAACACATGGGATAATAACTCTGCATGGTTGATTTGAAAGCTGAAGGTGCTGACTCACTTTGTGACCTGATCATGTCTCCCCGTTGGCTGGAGAAGTGATTACATCAACGCCCTAGGGCTAGTTAAAAATGCACATGATCATTAACTTATGTGTGACCCATTTAACTCTCTTTTCTATGTCCCTAATATCCCTAATACTACAATATCCCACTGACAGCCAATGCCTTGCCTTCAGCAGCCCTTTAGAATTGTGAGTGCTGGATTCTTAAAACAACGATGTTCAGTAAAACTTTTCCCAAGCCTTGAATGAGAATCATGTGTGCTTGGTGTATAGAAAACTCTCTAGTCTTTATTCCTTGTATCAAAGCTGGAGGTATTAAACTTATTAGATTTAGCTCCATCAACAAAAAAAAAAGCTCTATACCTGATTGTCTTCTAATTAATTATACAGGTATGGGACCTGTAATACAGAATGCCCAGGACCTGGATTTTGCCATAATTTGAATCTTCATACCTTAAGCCTACTAGAAAATCATGTAAACACATAGGGGTTATTTATCAAAGGTCGAATTTTAGAGTTTTTTTATACTGCAAATGAACTCGCAACCGGAATAGTTTCTTATTTAAGAAGAAAAAACTCAAATGGAAAAAAACTAGATTCAGGGAGTTTGGGTTGTGAAACCTGAAAACCCGTCTATGGCAAAAAGAAACTTGAATCATTCGAATTGATCTTGAGTTTTCTTTCAGTTTTCATCTTTAAATGGTTTAAGGGACCTCTGCCATTGACTCCTACATGATCTTGACAGGTTTTAGCTGGTGTATATTCAGATTCAAGCTATTTCCAGGGTCGGGGTATAATAAAGCTTTTTTTTAAATCTGAAAATGTGATTGTTGACCAAAAAAATAACCTTGAAAACACAACTCAATCCTTCGTAAATCTGCAGCTGAATAAGCCCAATAGGCTTCCAATAAGGATTCATTCTGTCTTAGTTGGAATCAAGAACAAGCTACTGTTTTATTATTACACAGAAAAAGGAAATAGTTTTATTTCCCCTAATTCAGTGATTTCTGGATAACAGGTTTCCGGATAACGGATACTATACTTCAAGACCCTTTATCAAGTCTTTACTCAAGGGTCTTGAGGGCCAAAACATGGCCTTATTTTGTATGTTTTGGTCTAAATAAACCTTTTTGCTCAACTACAAAGTTCACAGTGTGCTGCTGGCAATTCTTTTTGGGAAATGTTTATGGCCATGTGGTAGGCCAATATAGCACCTGACTGCTCAGCTTTGGTGCTTTTTGGGGGTTAGAGCTCTCTGAGCTCTCCTTAACCACTATTTATAGTAGAGATGGGTGTCATCATAAAAATAAAATAATCCTCATATATAAAACAAATCCTCATGTAGATATTTGTATGGAATTATATTTGGGATGTCTATTGAATGGAGGAGTTTTAGGTAAGGTTGGCATCCCCTTTATGAAACCCTGTTATAAGGAAATACTTTAATTCCTAGATTAATTTCCATTTCAGTTTTGGAAGAGCCTTAATCTTGTCCTAATCCTGCACAATCAACATAGGAAACGAGATCCCTGCATATCATACTTATTCTAATGTATGTATCCAAGGTATGGGTGTACACCAAAGGCAATGTTATAGCCATTGTTTTTTTTCACCAAGCTTCCCAGGACTGTTTGTATACGATGTTTGAAACGTTGAATTGTATTAAATAGTATTATGGCAGAGAGGGGAAGGGGGGGCTGATCTCCTCTCCTTGTTCCCCGGCTATTAGCCCTTTTTTATTTTGCCACTGCAAAAGCCTGACCCAGTCTGTAGAGCTACAAGTTGGCAGCTGTGATTGCAGTACAGATTTCACACAGTGTAATTACTGCAGTGACACCAGGACTGAGAGGTACAAAGGAAAAAAATAAAAAGAGGCCCTACAGGTTATTAGCACTAAACACTGGGAGAAATGAAACGAAGAGTCAATGCGTAATTTCGAGGCATATCAAGCTTCATCAGAAACAGCAGGGAGGAAAGTGCTGCTCTTCATCATCTCACTCTCTGACTTTTGTTGAAAATTACAGTAATTAAAAGAGAGCTAAGTAGTTCTCAGGCAAGGGGTCTCTTTCTTTACCCATCACCTTTTAGCTGGCTGCTGATTTTGTGTGACCTTTTCCTTGGCTCTGTCTGATGCAGTCAACACAGATCTTTGTTGAATGGCTCTCTCCAACCTAATTACTATCTGCCGGCTGATTCAGTATTGATCAGAAAAGGTGGCATAGCAAAATAAGAGGACCAACACTGTGGCCCCTGCAATCGAAAAGTAATTCCAGGCCCATACAAATGATTCTTCCATCCCACTTATTAGAAGCAGCTGCGAAGTTGCCAAATCGATATGCGCCGCTGAAATGCTTCTTTGACTAAAATGCTGTTTTGTTGTTGTTGTTGGGGTTTTTTTTTTTCCTCTATTTTGTTTCGTTTTGACTTATTTTGCAGCAGCAATCGGCGGCCTCTGACTTTAAAAGATAATGCGAGGATGCTAAGTGCTAAATTATTACCAGGTGGGAAATGCAGAGGATGGATAGGATAATCTTTCCGTGCATTAATCACAGACAGTAGGGGCTGTCGGAGAGGTTTCAACAACAGCAGAGATATATCAAAGCCCAGTGTGGGCAAATAGACAAGAGCTTTGGAAGAACAAACAACAACACAAGCGCTGAGACACATGTCTGAAGAGTTTATGGTCTAGTGAATGGAAACAGGCCAACAAATCTGATCAATAGATCTAAATTATTTATATGTCTGTCTGGCTGTCCATCATCTATCTATCTATCTGTCTGTCCATCATCTATCTATGTATCTATCTATCTATCTATCTATCTATCTATCATCTATCTATTTATATGCCAATCCATCTACTTTTCTGATTTTGTATTACAAGGTATCTGTCTAGAAACCCTTTAAACTGTCTACCAATCAGTCTGTCTTTCTACAGTTCCTACCCCAAACCAGTGTTATTTAATAACCTGCCTTTTGGCTTATGGGATTAAACCCAAGCTCCCAGTGAAACCAATACAGAAACAGGGCAAGCTAATCAATCCCATGCAGGCAGTGACCTGGCCAGGCCAAAATGAAAGCCCCCAGTGCTAGGGCATCACTGCAGCTTTTTCCTGATATATTACAGCTCCATTAATCTGGTGCATCTCTGCATCTTGGCTGACAAACATACCCTGTTCATTTCAAAAACTGGCTGTGAGTATAGAGGAACCATCTGCCTGTTCAAGCAAACATACAAATGAGTGAACATGTGGCCAATTTGGTCTCACATAGAGGACCAAGGAAGAAAAATAATGCAGTCTTCCAACAGTCAGACGCAGACCCCACCCGTACAAATCTGCCATTATAGTGCTTTGGCCAACCAACCAGAGGGAGCCAACACACGTCTATGCACTTTTAACTGCAGACATTCCACAGAAGGAACGGGAATCTTTTTTATATTCATGGAAAGCAACCTATTCTTTAATCATGTATTGAGACCCTTTAAGCCTATAATTGCCCCTACAGGATCTTTTTAATTCCTGAACCCCCCAACGGTTACTGGGTCTTTTCCCCAATCTTTACACCCCATTAGGAAGCCATCTTTTCCTTGAGTTCATGATATAAATCACATTCTAGGAGAGAGAATCAAGTCAAACAGTGAGGTTTATGTAAGTAATAAACTAAAGTACAGTAGGGTTCAAGACTAGTTGGCTCTTATGACATCTGGGGCAGAATACAATCCCACTGATGTGTCCATATTGAACTTATATACTAAGCAAGTATCAGGCCATGTCTAGTGAGCATGATCAATAAAGTATAAATATATATGTA
>CM044437.1:11537527-11550001 GCA_024363595.1 Xenopus borealis | reverse complement strand
TGGGTTGGGGGGGGGGGTGTCCCTATTTTGTTTCATTTTGACTTATTTTGCAGCAGCAGCAACAATCTGATATTGTGATGAGGCTACGTGGGAAATGATTACGAGGTGGGAAATGCAAAAGATGGATAGAGACATCGTTCTGTGCATTAGTCAGATTCGCTGTTTTCATTCATGGATTACTGTAACGTTTCCACAATGGCAGAGATATATCAAAGCTTAGTGTGTCCAAATAGGCAAGAGCGTTGTAAGAACAAACACCAACACAAACATACTGAGATTCATGTCTGGAGAGCAGCTCCCCGGAGTTTATGGTCCAGTGTAATATATACAAGCCATCTCTAAATCACTTACATATGTACTCATACACCTCTATCTATCTGTCCATCTATCCCTCTCTATCTATATATGTCTTTATCTCTACATCTCTCTCTTTCACTCTCTCTCTATCATCTATCTCGCTGTCTCTATCTATCCATCTATATATCTCTTTATCTCTCCATCTCTCTCTCTATCATCTATCTATCTATCTGTCTGTCTGTCTGTCTGTCTGTCTGTCTATCTATCAATCTATCTCTATCTATCATCTATCTATCTATCTATCTATCTATCTATCTATTTATCTATCTATGTCTCTATCCATCTATCTACTGTATCTATCTATCTTTCTTTCTATCTCTATCTATCTATCTATCTATCTATCTATCTATCTATCTATCTATCTATCTATCTATCCAGTTATATCCATCCATCATCTACCTATCATCTATCTACTTTTGCGGCAATCAATCTAATTTTCTCTCATTTTGTCATGAGTTATTTCTCTATAAACTCTTTTATCTGTCTATCAATCAGTCTGTATGTCTACAGTTTCCAACCCAATTACACATAGATCAATTGTATTCAATAATCTTCAAAGTAGGCCAACAAGGCTTTTATTCTGCAGCAGCCCCTTGTGTTTTTAATATTATTATTAAATAATCTGCCTTTTGGAGTATGGGAGTAAAACCCAAGTACCCCTGATTCCAATACAGGAACAAGGTAAACATACATATTTCATGCAGACAGTGGCCTGGTCTGATCAAAATGAAACCCAAGTGCTGCTATGTAGTCATGCTAAATGCTCACTGAGGCTATTTAGAAATAAATTATGGCTCCATTGATACAGTGCATCTCTGCATCTTGGCAAACAAACATGCCCTGTTCATTTCACAAATTGACTGAGTATAAAGGATCCAAATGAGTGAATATGTGGCCAAAAAAATCCAAATGAGTGAATATGTGGCCAGCTTCCCACCCTTAGAAATCTGCCATTATATCCTAGCCAACCAGAGGGATACAAAACCCCCAAGAAATTCATGTAAAGTTACCTATCTGCAACCATATACCCATAAAGGGTCTTCTATATTTTTGAGCCCCCCCAACAGTTGCTGGGTGTTTACACTCCATTTGGAAGCCATTATTTCCTTGAGTGCATAAAGGTTCCATGAGAGAGAAAGGCAACCAGTCAGGGTTTGGGTTAGTATTAACTGAAGCGTGGGGAAAGACTCTTATGACATCTTACAAGGGCAGAACATGGTCGAACACTTTTAGTGATCTGATTGGTGATCTGTCCATATTGTACTGACTTTAGGTATCAGGCTATGTATAGTGAGCATGATTCATACATTTGAAAAACACCACCCAGGTATCATTGTAATATGTGTAATGTAGACTCATTAGTATCCCTTTTTATAAATAGAACATGTATAGAAAACAAAGGCAGAGTTACCTTTAAACCATACATTTATGAAAATGTGCTTAAGGAAGCACAATTGGAAATAATGGGAATATGAAGTGAGAAATGTAGACAATCGATGTACTAGTGATATTTGAGAGACGGTTTTGCATCACCTCCGTTGGTTTCTTTGTCAATGTGATAATCCTATTACTGGGAACCAGCAGTGTGTGTGCTTTGGCAGAGCAGAGGGCGTAGTCTGGCATCCTTGGGGGCACGACCAGGATAATGGTGTTGGTAATGGCAAAGCAGCAGTAGGTAACCCCCCATGTTTGCTCATAGCTTGTATAGAGAAATCCCAGAAGCCTGTGGAAGGTCAGGTATTCTTCTGGCCACCATACATCAGGATAAGCAAAGCTTGCTCACATTGCATAGAGGGATAGGGAATAGTATAACACCTCAAGTCTTCAGGTCCCATATAGACTGGCTGATAAAAGTTGCCCAAAAGCATAATAACTTGGAATAACTGCCAGCTTGGTAGCTATGAAATGTTCTCTCTTTGTCACACCCTAAAAAAAAATGACTGCCTAGATTAATGTATGTAAGTCTCTTATTCATCTCCCCTGCCTTCAAAATTAAATTGCCTAAACTATAAGGACCATAATAAGCCAACAATATACACTTATGGAGGGCCCAATTCATCACTAATTGACTGAAACACAAGACTCCCCAATAATATGTGTTTTTATAGTTTTAAAGTCTTAAGTTCGCCCAACCAATCAGATGTTTGTTTTCAACCAGCTGTCCATAGACAAGTAGCAACTTTATTTGCATGGCTTTCGTTCTTTCCCCAAAGTCTCATTTGCGAACATTGTCTTGACAGCTCCGCAGTTGGGTAACCGAATCTCAGATTTGGTTTGGCATTTGGCCAAATCCAAGGAACCTTTTTTTTTTGGATTTGGATTATGTCCCTGGTTGAACCAATTCTGAAACACCTAATTTCATATGCTTTTAAACCAGGAGTTGACCAATTTTTTGCAGAATTGTAATTCTGTGATTTTTCTCATTTTAATATACAAATTAGGATATATATATGTATATGTATAGCAATACTTAAACAAGGTAATGCAGCTCAATCCCTTAGCGACTGGGTGCACGTGGGCTGGCCAAATATACAAAAAACTAGAAAATATGTATATGTATAGATATGGAGAGGCAATAAGTGCATGCACACAGTTTAAAGAGTATGAATCTCTATAATTTCCATGGTAGAAAAACATACTTCTGCTCTGTTTGGCTGCAGTGACCTTCAGTGGCCTTTATGAAATATACTTTCTTTCCTGCGTGCTTTCATACATATATTACAGAGGAAATTAATGAACTGATCTTGCCCATCAAGCTACTGTGCTATTACAAAATTACAAAGAGTTTAAACAGAGCTGTCTGACCCTTCGCTGCAAACTAATTACATCGCAGAAAGCAAAAGGACAGTTCAATTACTTCTAGAGCTTCACTCGCTGCCTGTATAAAAAAACAGGAGGGCAACAATTTAGTAGTTGTTACATATAATTTGCATCAAAACTGAAAAAGTGTATTGAACTGCCTTCTCGCTTATAACATATTTCCCCAAAATAGATTTCACAGGGGCCGGGACAACGACACACTTTACAACTGATTTAACCTAAAAAATGATCAGCTCTTGATTAGCATTTTCGACGAACCTGATGGCGTGTGCTATATTTGGCACATTCCGAGCTGAGAATCTCACCTTTGGACCTGAAATATATGGCATTACCCATGAACAAATATTTTTTGTGTGTGTCATATTATTTAGGAAGGTTTGTTAAACATCTTTACACTGACTGAGCACACTCTAAATGAACGTTGGCCACACACAAACAGAGCTGAATGTTGCCATGGGGAAGTCATGTGAGATTGTGTTTTTGTGTAGGTCGGCCTTTGGGAAATGGTGCCAGTACAATATATTACAGTTTGTGCCCCTTGATAATTACCATTTCTTCTATATTCTTCCACTTTATATAGCACTGGTAAGGCCAGGGACAATCCTTCCCAATTTGCCGCCTGAGTTGGCCTCAGTTGTTGCCGCCCTCCCCGCCCCCCCACGGCACTTACCTTCAGCGCCGGACGGGGTCAGTGGGGTCCAAGTCTCTAGTAATTGTGCTCTCTGCATTAGATGAGCCAAATTTCCGGCATTTTTGACGCCCCTGGGTAAAGCCCCATATAGAATATGCTGCACAATTTTGATCTCCATCACTCAAACAGGACATTATTCTATTAGAGAGGGTACAGAGAAGGGCAACTAAGCTGGTTAAAGGTATGGAAAACCTTAGCTATGAGGAAAGACTGGCCAAATTGGGGATGTTCATGCTGGAGAAGAGGCGCTTAAGGGGTGATATGAGAACTACTGTATGTATAAATATATAAGGGGATCATATAATAATCTATCTAATGCTTTATTCACCAGTAGGTCTTTCCAGCTGACACAAGGTCACCCATTTCGATTAGAAGAAAGGAGGTTCCACTTAATAATTCGGAAAGAGTTTTTTTTACAGTGAGAGCGGTAAAATGTGAAATTTTCTCCCTGAATCAGTTGTACAGGCTGATACATTAGATTTAGCTTTAAGAAGGTTCATTAGCTTTAAGCTTTAAGAAGGGGTCTGGTGGAACTCACCAACTACAGTAAATGGTTGGAGTGCATTGGGCCTAGCTCTGGCACTTGCTAGCAAATCCAGTGCAATATCCAAAAATAAGTTAGTGTTAAACATGAAATGCATCAGACATATTTTTTTTTTTGATGGATACAATAAAAGCACATTTTAATGAATCCCCTGTTTGGTATGCAAGAGTGCCCCTACTTTTGGATTTAGGCCTCATTGTCCACCTTGGAAAAGTAGGGGTTATTAATTGGTTGACTATGTTGCTGTATTAATGGGGGATTTTTAGATACTTATCCCGAATGCTATAAGGATTCCAATAAGGATTAATCAAATCTCAGTTTGGATCAAATATAAGCTACTGTTTTATTATTACAGAGGAAAAGGAAATCCTTTTTAGAAAAGTTATTTATTTGGATAAAATGGAGTCCATGATGAATTCAAGGCAGTGTTGTGGCTTCACTTTGTGAAGGAGCTTTCGTCTGATAGTAGTAATTGCTATGATCTCCTTTCTGTCCATCAGAGCCATGGACATACCATGGAGATGTTCATAGTTTGACACTGAGGTGGATCTTACTCAGGGCTGATTCATTTACACAAAATGTATTCATCATTGACATCAGACCATGATCTCAGGGGAGCTTACAAATGAGGTTCTCCAGCACGTTCATTTGCTAAAGGTTCCCATGTTTATTGTATTCATTCTTGATGAACAACAGGATTTCCTCCCACAGGTTGATTTGTCTCTTCTTTTTATCATGAAAGTCCTAACCCTTGGAGGCCTGTTTATAAACTGTCTCATTTTTGTGTTTGCAGAGGTTTTTTGAAACCACAACTAAACTCAATTTCTCTAAAACTACAAATATCACGATATTTATTTTAAAAATCCAAACTGAAAAAACCACAAATAGGAAAAGTTGCGAAACCCGCATTTTTTTCGAGTTGTCGCACAATAGCTACTAGTGATGGGAGAATTTATTCACCAGGTGCAAATTTGCTGAATAAATTCGCGAAAATTCGCCTCCCGAAATTTGCCGGCATAAAAAAAAACGAGTTGCACATTGAAAATGACGCATTGATTGTCGAAAAATGACGTGACGCGCGTCAAAAACGTGCCGTGACTCGTTTCGCAGGTTTTTCGCCAATTTTTCAGCGAAACGGGATAGATTTGCCCATCACTAATAGTTACAACTTTTTCCTATTGTCACACAAAAGTAATCAAAAACACCCAAAAACCTCTAAATAATTAATAATGAAACCATAAATAATGAAAAGACCAGTTGTAACAGGGACACCTGACATTGACTTCTACATGTTTCGACAGGCTTTAGCTGGAATTGTTGCAGTCTTGCCTTTTTTGGCGACTTTTTGGAGTCAAAAATCTTGATCCTAAAAAGTAGTGGCTTAATAAATCTACAAAAGGAAAATAACGCAGTTTTTTTTAACAGGTTCAAGAAATGTTTGGTAAGAATTTGGTGGAAAATATCAAGAAGAATTGTCAAATATCCATATAACACCCCTAAAATGAATTTAGAAACCAACATAAGTTTTGGTGTGTGCGAGGAAACCAAAGCTACATCTGTTTTTTATGCCTGTAAATTGCAGCTACAAACTTGAGAATGTGGCATATATAATATTGATTTGTGTTCTAATTCTATTTAGGGCGATGGAACAGCCCTTCATTTCTCATATCTGCCTCCGTGGAAGAACCATCGCCGTGGGATTGGGATTGTGAGTAGCACAGACACTGTACGAAGGCATAACTGGCTGGGAACCAACGCTGCATTAAGAAAGAACACATTAGCCATTAAATACATAAGTAAATGAATGCTCCTTGGGAATTAACAATAGAATAGTTTGCCGCGTGAAGAAAAAAAAAAGGTTGCTGCATTAAAAGACAAGCGATTTTACAAGAATACCAGGTGTAATTTCATTTTGACACTGCATATTTTATATCAACTCTAGTGTATAATAGCAGATCTCTCTTTAAGATTGTGAATAGTGTCAGCGTGATAACCTGCACCCCATCATCAGTCACTTCATGCTTAGTGTGATTTTAGTTCACAGCCTGTCTATTGACACCATAGCAGGTGCTCACTAAACATCCTTATTGTCTCTCTCTGTAGTAGAACACAAGCAGCACAGAAGCCTTAATCCCTTTCTACAATCCTCCTCCGCCTTATTTGGAGAATTTCAATCACGAAACGCTTTGATATCTTGAAGATCTAAAGTCCAGTTCAACGGGGTCTTTTTAGGGGAGGTTTAATTGGGACAGACATTTTCTGCCTTGTTTTATATTTTTTTTTTTTCGTTCATTGAAAATTTTCGAAATTTGCTTTGTAGTTGCTTTATGAAACGCTATGCTTTAAAAAAAGAAAAACTCAAATACAAATATCCATTGTTAATTTAAACCTGCATAATTCATCAGTTCATTTTTCTCTTTTCTTCAAATGGACTAAAAATCGATCTTCTAAATCAAACATTTGTTTAACTGTTAGTTGGCCCCCGAAATGTTCAGAATGTTACCAGCGTCGTTCTGGTTGAAGAAACAGATGCATAAGCCTTAGTTCCTCTTTAGTTTTCTTTTGATTTCAATTTGAGTTTTATTGTCAGAAAATATGGGTTTTCAAGTCATTTGCTCACAGTTCTCACAGAGAACGGAAATGTGTAAAATTCTGTTTTAAACGTAGGAAAAATTATGATCTGCTTTGTCATAATAATAATATAGTAATAGATTCAAATGCATTCATAAAATATGTCAAGTTGTGTTGTTTAGTTGTGAGTAATAACATCCCGTATTCAACAGCTCTGAAAGCTGTGGTCAACTTGTTTGGTCAATAGTCATCATTATCATGGGACTTCCCACTGTGAGCTGTAGACGTGACATTGGGAAAATCAATTTTTGGGATTATTACTGTAGGTTCTTTATTAAACATAACAACACACTGAATACTCCCACCAGAAACAACGTGCCTCATCTGAGAGAACAATGGGAGATCAGTCCAGGTCTCTACCCACCCAGAGTAAAACCAGGGTATGACCATTTTGTTTGGCCTAGTTGAAAAACATAGTCTTTTCTGTCAGACAGGGTCACCATTATAAATCACAGGCCCATACAACAAAATGTTTGGGCCCCGCCCACCCTGGCACCCAAGCCCCACCCCTGATCCCGCCCACTCCACATCAAAATTAAAAGACCAAACAGACATCAGCTCCCTTATAAGTTAAAAAAAACATTGGCACCAGGGCCACCCATAAAAGTTTTTTTTTCTTTTAAAGCATTGGTGCCGGCCATCTCTTACAAGGTAAAGAAAATTGTGGTCCCAAAAAATATTTTCTAAAAACAACATTGTGCCAGGGCCCCCCTCACAAGTTAAAAAAAATGGGGCCCCAAAAATGATTTTTTTTTAAAAACATTGGCCCCATAAAACATTTTTTTTTTTAAATTGGTGTCAGGGGCCTATAGAGTATTGAAATAAAACATTGGTGGCCAGGGGATAAAAAAAACAAAACAAACCCACATTTGTGTCAGTAGAATTGAACTTGTGGCTTCAGGACTTCAGCGTCAGCTCCTTTCGTGACATTGGGCATTTTCGCCGCTTCAGGACTTCAGTGTCGGCTCCTTCGTGACTTCGGGTCTTTCCACCGCTTCAGGACTTCAGAGTTGGCCCCTTCATGACTTTGGGTCTTTCCACCGCTTCAGGAATTCAGTGTTGGCTCTTTCATGACTTTGGGTCTTTCCACCGCTTCAGGACTTCAGTGTTGGCTCCTTCATGACTTTGGGTCTTTCCACCACTTCAGGACTTCAGTGCCGGCTCCTCCATGACTTTGGGTCTTTCCACCGCTTCAGGACTTCAGTGTTGGCTCCTTCATGACTTTGGGTCTTTCCACCGCTTCAGGACTTCAGTGTTGGCTCCTTCATGACTTTGGGTCTTTCCACCGCTTCAGGACTTCAGTGTCGGCTCCTTCATGACTTTGGGTCTTTCCGCCACTTCAGGACATTCGACTATTCGACAGTTCCGCATTCAGCTGTTTGGGAAAATCAGAAGGCAGCACGTCTTCGGCGCTCATAAGGTGGGACCCGGTTCTTTGACACGTGTCCCCCTGTCCCCCCCTGATGGCGGCCCTGCTGTCAGGGTTCAAAAACCAAGCTACAAGTTTGCACTTACCATATAATCTAAACCTAGATTGAAGGTGCCATAAACTGGCCAATACTTGTCGGCATCTGAACAGACTAAATGGTGACTTGTCAATGCACTAAGCATCAATGAAGAGACCAAATCCATGGTCCAAAGATATTGGTTGGGGTCATCATCACAGCATACATACAAAAATAGTCACTTTTTAACCCGTGGAGCCTATCCAACAATCGCATGTCCCATCTCATATAATGTAACAGTCCAAAACCCCATGACTTATATCTAGAAAGAGTAATGACTGTTGATATATTAGTTTATTAGATGGACCTGAGGTGCTTTATTGCCATACATCCCTTGCAGTGGCAAAATGTCCACTAAATTACTAATTTAAAGGGGTTAAGAATGGCTAATCCTAACCAACTTTTTAATTGGCCTTCATTTTTTCTTTATAATGGTTTTTGAATTATTTCCATCTTTCGAATAAGGGTGACTGATCCCATCTAAAAAACAAATGCTCTGTAAGGCTACAAATGTATTGTTATTGCTACTTTTTATTACTCATCATCATTCAGGCCTCTCCTATTCATATTTCAGTCTCTTATTTAAATCAATTTTGCAATTCAGACACTAGGGGCAGATTTATCATTGGTCGAATTTCGAATTTAAAGAAATTCGAAATTCGACCATGTGAATGGAAGGGAAGTAAAATCCTTTGAATTCGAATATAGTATTCAAAGGATTTTACTGCAATTCGATTGGTCGAACGATCGAATAGTAAAAATTTCGATTCAAACTATTTTAACCCTTAGATCGAATTTTTACTAGTCGATCTAAATTCACCAAAACCACTTCGCCAGGTTAAACCTGGCGAAGTAGCCAATCGAATTAAAATTTAAAGGGGAAGTAATTCAAATAGTCGAATAGTTGAATAGATTTTTATTCGTTCAATGCGATCTATTCGATTCGACCGAATTTACAAATTCGATGGTCGAATTTGGTTAATTTGCATATTCAAAAATTCGACCAATCGAATTTTGTAAATTAGATCGAATTTTGAATTCTTCCCACGAATTTGATAAATCTGCCCCTAGCAGTCAGATTGCTAAAATTGCAAACTGGAGAGCTGCTGAATAAAAAGCTAAAGAAGTAAAAAACCACAATTAATAAAAACATTAAAACCAACTGCAAATTGTCTCAGAATATTACTCTCTCTATGATAATACAAGTTGAGTTAGAAGTGAACAACCCCCTTTAAATTAGATGATGTCACAACCTCACAACAAATGTTTTAAAAAAGATGGTTATTGGCCTAACCGACATTTACAAGCCCCAGACAAAACGAATAGGGGCTGAATATATGTGTGCAAAACATAAATATAATTTTTGAGCCACACAAGCATTTAGCAATGCGTCACTATTCCAAGTTTGATCGGTGGCATCCCAGGATTGGGTAACAAGGTTTTTATTCATTGAAGCCAAAAAATAAATGCAATGGTACGTTCCTTGTATTGTCTAATAGGAAAGCAACCCTTTCTGAACCTTTGTCTTGGTTCTCCTAGGTAGCTTTGCCTTTCTTTGAAGAAAATAGATATTTACATAGTCATTAATCTCTTGGTTTCCTGTAGGGCTCCAGGCTCCAAAAACATCTCCACTAATTTTTTTTTTTTTTCTTATCCTACTGTCGGTTTAGCTCAGCAGTCAGATCCCATCATGGCTTGTCAAAGAGACCTCACACTTCTCTTTCCATGTAGCCATCACACCTCTTCATTGTCTTTACTACCTTTGGCCTGGGGCTCATGTCACGTTGCAGAGAATTCGTTTAAACACTGAGCCCAGGGTCACATTATATAACAGGATTCTATCCCACCCCTTGTTTTTTTTAACACTCTCCTAACTCTTGTAGACTTCCTAATCCACTGCCTGCCAACAGCCAGGAACCCTGAATATTCTTCTTATTATGTTTGTGGGACATTTCTCCAGGCTTGTTTTTCTTCTTATCTGCAGGGCTTACAGCTTGAAAGGTTTGTTTTCATAACTTGCGGTTATTCCGGAGAACCCATTCAGTTCTATTATTTTAGCTATAAAGTTAGACGGTCATTTTTCCTATCTTACTATTTATATTTGGTATAAAAGTACCATTGTCTCAACGTTATAATTGTTATTAATGGGCCTCCTTTGCCAGTTTCAAGATGGGTTTACAGGCACCATGATGTCTAAAATGACAACATGAAGAACATTTGACTTATTTTGCCATGGATGTGCCTCTCTACAGAACCTTGTCCTATTTCCAATCTTACCCCCATACAGAGCTGCCATTAGAAATCACGGGGCCCAATACAATAACATTTTCAAGGCCCTCTGGGACATGCCCTCCTCTACCTCCAAGCTGCACCCCAGCCATTGATGGCCAGGGCCCCCTAAGAAGATTAAAAAAACTGTGGTGTCAGGGCCCCCCATAAAGGTTTTTTTTAAACAAAATTGGTGGTCAGGGCCCGCCTACAAGTTAGAAAAATAATTTGTGACCAGAGCCCCCTATAAGTTAAAAAATATTGATGCCAGGACCCCCAGATGGCAGATTAGTGGCCATTAGTGATGGGCAAATTTATTCGCCAGGGCCGAATTCGCGGCGAATTCCTGCGATTCGCCGCTGGCGAATAAATTTCGGCCTAAAAAACGAGTCGCGCGTTGTTTTTGACGCGATGCGACGAAAACGACGCGACGTGCACCGAAAATGACGCGACATGCACCAAAAATGACGCGACGCGTGTCGAAAACTACGCAACGCGTCAAATTTTACGCGACACGCGTCAAAAGCATCCCGCGACTCGTTTCGCAAATTTTTCGGCGAAGTGAATCTCGGGATATTCGCCCATCACTGGTGGCCATTCAATTCAAAGTCCTGTCCAGATTTCTTAATCTGGGAATCCAGACAGGCAGTTTTGACCTCACCAGTCCTTCCAAAAGAAGACGCAGCAACGCAGGTTTAATAATTGCCTGCAAAATGAGAATTTTCTCCTCGTTACTAATGTATGGTGTTGCTAAAACATTTTCTATCAATGTATTTGCTCTATTGTGCAGCTACATTTATGATCTTGAATCAGTTAGAACATTGTAAAATAGTGTCCCTACGGTAAAAATCCTAAATGCCGTGCACAATGTCTATTCTCTACACGGTGCCATGGCTTGTTTACTCTTGGTGGCACAATAATAAAAAGTCAAATCATCAGCTCCTCTGATAATAATTAACCTACATTTTCCAAACATTATACCCAACATAAAGCAGAAATTCCAATTGCCTTCTGTTTCACTAGGGAAGAATGAAAAGCATTAGGGAACTCTGAGACTTCACTGTTGGTTTTTGTACTGAGAGTTGGCACATATTGTCCCAAACAGCATCAAACCAACCTATCGATGCTCATTATTGGTTTCTGGCTTATATATCACAAACAGTGGGAAGGGAATGTTGAAGATAGAACCAGAGAGAGAATACTTAGACTGAAGGCTTCTCACTGGGAACCTAATGATGAGGAAAAAACACATGCTTGAAATGTTCTTCTTACGACGTAAGCCAATCTGTGTGTTAGACAATGGCTACTGCTAGATAAACCTGTTCAAAGTAAACACAACTGTTTGGATGTATCAGGCCGTGACAGTAATTTGTGCAAAATCAATGTGTGTAAATCAATTCCATAGGTTTATAATAGTGGTAAACAAAGCCTTCAACAATTTACTCTTATGTTTTCAGCCTAACTGCAATCTTTTATATTGTTGTCTGTCTGTAAGTACAGCAATGGAAACTACTGCCCTCTATTGCACAGCATCTCTTACAACTGGAACATCAGAGTTTTAGCACAGAGTATTTGCAAATGATAGGAATGCATCTTGTGGCTTTGGCTGTGGGATAGCAGGTATAGTAGGGAGAGATGGTGCCTATAGTAACAGTGGA
>CM044437.1:11518488-11534543 GCA_024363595.1 Xenopus borealis | reverse complement strand
CTCTGGGAAGGTAGTGTGACTGTGGGATAGCAGGTATAGTAGGGAGAGATGGTGCCTGTACCCTTGGAGGAATAACCTCTATGAATGAACCATAAATAAGATACAGGTCCCCAAACTATTGCTCTTTGGCTGGCGGTAACAGTCCCAGTGCCCATTAGATCATTATTATACTGTAAACAGGGAGCAATCATGGAACCTTTTAGAACAATAGATTACGGGGCTACTACATTGCAGCAGTTTTGTTACCCATAGCAACCACATATTTGCTTTCATTTTTAAAAATATATTAGATCCAACCTTATTGCTAATTGGTTGTTGTTGGTAACTGCCTTGAGAGAGATGTAATTAAAATGATGGTTTGATTAAATAAAGGATAGGCTGGGTGAAGTCCTCTTAGGGTCTCAATGAAGTTTGGTCAATCATGTCCTATGGTTGCAGTGGAGCAGGGGTTCAAGGTTTTTTTTTTTCTCATTTTCCTTCAATGTGGAAAGAAAGGGGCTAAATGATTGTTCCCGGAGCTCTTGAAAAAGTACAGAAACCTCTTACAATTTCATGAAGTGCTCTCAATACACAGAAGAGCCCTGTCAACTAATTAAGCATGAGTGGTTGAGCAAACGGCAACACTCCAGTATACAGAACACTCAATGGCACATCCCCGGTGACTTCTGCTCAGGCACACGCTGAAAGCTTTCCTTTTTGAGCTCACAGCAAAGGGCTGCTCTCCATGCTGGTCCCATTGAGCCACACATTAACTTTAAATAATTAGGTTCAAAGAAAAACTAAACTAAAAGCAATAAATATACTCCAATATCTTGTTCTGCCTAGGGTCCTAAGTTCAATTCCAGTCCGGACATTACCTTCAAATAATGATATTTTATCAATGATGTAATCAATTGCAAACTCTTTATCCATTTTAGCTTTGGACATGAAGGGGCAGATTTACAAAATTCACGTGAATAGATCGAAGTTGGATCGAATTCAATCGAATTCCGATCGTACGATTTTATCGGATATTCGAATATGCAAATTTGGCCACTTCGATCGAAGTACTTTAACTTAAAAATTTTATTCGGCTGCCTACTTCGCCAGATTGAACCTACCGAATTACAATACAAGCCTATGGGAATCCCCACATAGGCTTTTTTTTCTATCACCTGCTCGAATACCATTCATACGATCAAACGCCTTGATTGTTTGAATCGTACAAATTTTTCGCGCGATCGGAAGAAATTTCACGATTTTTTCGTGAAATCGAACGATCGGTATTCGATCGTACGATTTCATTGAGAAATCGAATATCGAAGTAAAAATAGCCTAAAACTATTCGATAAGCATAAGCAGAATAGTCGAATGCTTATCGAATTTTGGACGAATTCGAGGGCTAAAAGGCCTCGGATTAGGGAATAATAGTAAATTTGCCCCAAGTGTATTTTTAGCCACAGCAAGCTACAACACTGTATATATTATATATCCTTACTCTGTGTTGTTTGATGTTACATATCATATATTCCCCCACAACAGCACAAAGCTCTGCCAAAGAGATGGCAAGGAATACCTCGATCGCATGTCCTATATAATCTTGGCTTCTCAACGATTGTGAGATTGTATATTGAGAACGTTCCAAATTGCGAAGCCATCAGCTTTGACTGTCAACAATCTGTATCAGAGGCTTTCAGTTGTGGAGGGGGGGGGGCTTTTTAAGGGTTTCATTTTGATGTTGCTTCCAAATATCACACACTGTGTAACAGAAGTGTATCAGTTAATGACATAAAAGTTAATTAACCTTTTGGGTGCTAGAGGTGCTAGAGGAGCTCCATAATGCACTGCTGTGCGACGTTTGGCTGGGGCTTTCTCTGAAGCCAGTATAATGTTTCGGATGGTTGAATGAAATAAGGGCATTGGCACCCAAGCAAATCACTAAAATCAAATTTCCTTGATCTACATAAGGCATGGACTTCCCCAATCCTTTAACGATAAGTGGTTTTTATTCCAGTTCTGCCTAAGAAATGTGTAGGAATCAATACACCTTAAAACAAGGAGCTGTATTATAAAGGAGCTTAGTTTGACATTAATATATTCTGTTATTAAAAAAAAATCTCAGCTTCTCTAAAAAATATATACATTACTGGGTAGGTGGGCCAAACTGTAAATCCACTGAAGAAATCCCTAAAAACCCTGAAATGGCAGGGATTTCTCCATACAAAAAGGACTCTATTTCCTCAAAAGGGCAAAGTTCTAAATCCCTTTACAAAACCTTCACCCATTCTAAAGAGGCTGGGATTTCTCAATTTGGAAGGGCAATGTATATTCCTGTTGTAGATCCCTTTAAGGAATCTCTACCTATTCTGAAATGGCTGGGATTTCCATCTCCAAACAGATGGGGAATGTATGTCCCTTTGGAGTAGATCAATTTAAGAAATCTACCATTATTCTAAAAATTAGAGACATTATATTCTGGTTGGTTGGGCTTTTGAAGCCCTCACATTCGACAAGCTCCATTCCAAATGAGACCCTCAACTTATTTCAGATTTAGTTATATCTAATGGTTCTGCTCAAATGGGCATTTCAAACCAACTGCCCCATTTTATTCTCTGCTTGACAGGGGCTTGCCAGTTCAATTTAATGTGATACCTTCATGGAGCAAGAAAGGTTTCCATCTATCCAGTACAGATAACACGTTTGATCTTCTCAATGCAATCCTAAAACAAAGCCACTATTAGAAAACATATTAAGCCTATGCAAGTACATTTGCTTCCATGAAAGGTAATTTACTAGATTCTTAACAAAAAAATTCCCATATGCTATTTTGGGGAAAGGAGTAATTTTTTTTTCTGTTAAGTCTAAAAAAAAAACCCCATCTCTTTACAATGGCAGAAATGTAGGCAAGGAATGTCAAATAGCACATACTAATTGTTGCGATTAGGGCTAACAAGAAGGCTTCCCTGCTGTTCAGAGAATGTCTCTGACTTTTGATCCTGACATCTGTGTCTTACAAGACTCTCACTCCACTCTGACATTCCTTCTGATGCCGATCCAGGAATTAATGGATTGTGAAAGAGCTGGCAGGATATCATTTAAAAAAATGGAATTTTTAGTGAGCAACCGATGAAAAGGTATAAGAATCTACATACTTTGAGTCTGATGGTAACACTTTTAATGTTTTTTTTCCCCAGTACATCACTGGAAAATGAGTATCCCAACCACGATGTTTCCAGGTATTCTTTCAGCATCATAGAAGGGTTCAGCAGTAATGGCAGCACCATGTTGCCTTTGTAAAACGTCGAGGTTTTGGCCATAATGGACACTGGTACTGGTGCATCTATTGTGTTGCAACAGCCTGCAATTTGGGACCAGAACAATCCAACATTTTCTCATTCATCCACAAGAGCATCAGTCACCATACAGATGGGTTGTCTTGACGTTATGTCTCAGTGAAGGCCAATCGAGAAAACCAAATCAGTAAGAACATTGCTCAGTACACTGTGAGTTTGTTGGACTGAAACAGTAGAGGACCTTCTGCCCAATTTATACTTTACGAATTTCAATAATACATTATAGTGTGTGAATGAACTACAACACAACTAGTTTCCCCCTTTGTGGAGTTCTCATGATGTATAATTGATGATGCATTACCTGCTCATTCCCTTGAAGAATAGGTACATTCAGGCCATTTACAGTGGTCCTTATATTTTGTCTTGCAAATTAATTTAAAAGATGGACCTCAAAGTTGAACAACAACTACCCCTAATTGTTCATTTGCTTCCCTTAGGCATCAATACCAACATCAATTCACTGTTGATCATAAACCATCAGCAATCTAAACAAGTGTATTCCTGTACCTTATTCTAACTGAACCCAAGACTTTAGCTTCTAGCCATGGAGCCATCATACCAGGGAAATGGGTCTGCCAAAACTTTTGTGAGCATTGTGGCTTATTTACTGCAGGGGAAATCAACCATTGAAAGCAGTATATGTTGGCCTCTTTGCTTAGTCTGCACATCTTCTCCTGATTCTTGAAGCAATTTATCATGAGAAAGCTCTCTTCCAGTCAAAAATGTTTATTTTTCCTGCTTCTTCTTCAAATGTCTTTTAGCCTGCATCTACCTCAAGAACTACAGTTGATCCCAGAGAATTGAGTCAGACTAAAACAATAGATGGTGCTGCTCCTGGTTTCTAAGCCTGAAATGTGCCCCTTCAAATGATAAATAGTGTTCTGCAGAGCCATACAATGGCTGCTATTTGAATATTTCTTATTGATAGGTCTACGTAGACTGCTGTAACAATAGACTTTACTAGCACTCATGCTCAGATACAAGAACACCCAGTTTCTCACAGGACAGAAGAGGCCATACACACTGAAGTCTAAAATACAGAACATGTTCTGTGAAGTCAGGTGTACATAAAGCCTCAAGGTTTAATGATACACCAAACATTTGATCACTTTTCTCAATAGATACATTTATACCTTGCTTACTATCAGCATGAAAAAAATAAATCAAAGTCCCCCCCCCCCCATCAAATTCAAATAAAGTAAACTTAATAAGCCTCCATACTTGGTGGGGCCAAGCTTATTCTTCCTAAGATAATTTGCAAACCTAAAAAAAAAGAAAGAAAAAAAGGTAGCTGTCAACTTGCTTAAAACAAAGGTTTCTTGAAAATGAAATTTTACACATCGCAGGATATCGACGTGTATTTCACGACTAGTTAATTACTAGATGCCAAAGGAATTTAAACATAGCTCAGTCTGTGACATTCACGTGTGACAGGCAGCAGACTCTCTGGCTTCAATTCATTCCAGAGACTTATGGAATTTTGTGTTGCTTTTTCTCTGTAGGCTCTTCCAAGTCCAAAGGAAGATAATAGTCATTGTCATTTAGAAAGCTGTCACTTACAGTTGTTTGCAGTTCCTTTTATCGTACATATACATCAAATAGTTTCTGGTTCCAGTGAGTGAAAGCCTTTACATCTGTGTATTCCTTAGTATACTATATATAGACTGTACTGGGGCCATTCACGGTAATAGGAAAACCAGCTTTACGAAAATATGACTCTTGAATAAGTTTAAGTATATAAACCTTAAACTGGGTATAGGGTCTTTTGGGTCTTTATAAGTTGAAAATATTGTGTTCTTATGGATGCGATGACGTCCTCCTGAGCTGCTCAGCTGTTGAAAGTGCTTTACTTTGCTGTTGCAATCTTAAACTTTGCCTTATGAACAAAGATATTCTTTTGCAAATGTTAAAAAGAGGCAATGCTCAAGTCTCTAAAATCCAGTAGTCGTTACCAAGTTCAAATGGTTGGTTTGAAATAATAAATAATACAAAAGCCCAAGGTGTAGGCCAAACTGACCAGGTTTTTGATCTCAGGCAGTGTTATGATCTTATGTCTCATGGGGGGACCCAGCAGGTGATATTCTCCAACCAGCTCATTCAATATCAACATGAGCCTTTGCCATAGCGGCCATCCTTTTGGTTTGTATAAACAATTTATGGCATATTTTGGTATTAACATAGCCCAGTGAGCTCAAGATAGGAACAAAACCGAATTTGATTATATTTGAAAATTGTATATGACCCATGAAATGTGACTTTTCTTCCACTAACTTGGAATGTTAAAGTTTTTCCCAAGAATGACTGATATGAACATTACTCCATTAAGATGCTGCTCTTCCTTTCATCCCTACTCAAGTCATTCAACCTCTCCACAGGCCAGCTACTTCTGCCTCTGAGCATGGATCATATTCCAAGGCTAATACACAATATCTAGATAACTTGCCTCTTAGGATGACTGACCTACATTTTTGTTGAAAATGTCACTTTTGGTTGTATACATGGAGAATTAATATTTTGAGTGTATACTTAAACCGGGTTGCTTGCAGCTATTAGAGATGTCTCCTAATGTTAGGACATCACTGAGATTATGATCCCGAATTGATATTTTTAAGGTATTATTAAAATTTTACCTTGTCTAGCTATGAGCTTGGTGAGCCAACTGGGACTAAAAAATTAGAATAAAAGATGACTTGTAATGAGATGAAGGATTGTCAACAGTTTTTCACAACTCCACACCTCTGTTTTTAATTCATGCTGAGCATTGGCATTCTATGATCTATATCAGGGGTCCCCAGGAGACTGGTTGGCAGTACATCGGGTTTTTAGCAACCAAAACTTGCCTCCAAGCCAGGAATTCCAAATAAGAACCTGCTTTGAGGCCACTGAGAGCAACTTCCAAGAGGTTGGTGAGAAACATGTTCATTTGCCATTAGTTGGGGATTACTGATCTATCTCATGATACTCCTACCCAGCCAGACTGAGCAACCTTTACCTCCCTGACATTGTATATTAATTATATATATTTTAATATACTTATTTAGAAGATGTTGTGGATAGAATTCCATAAATGATTGGTCTTCATCTTTAAGAGCATAATCTATACCAGTGATCCCCAGCCAGTAGCTCGTGAGCAATATGTTGCTTAACAATGCCTTGGATGCTGCTCTCAGTGGCCTCAAAGCAGGAACTTATTTTTGAATTCCAGGCTTGAAGGCAGATTTTGGTTGCATAAAAACCAGGTGCACTGCCAAACTGAGCCTCACTGTAGGTTGACAATCCACATAGGGTTACCAAATGGCCAATCACAGCACTTATTTGTAACCTCAAGAAAAAAATACTTGCGTTGCTCCCCAACTCCTTTTACTTCTGAATGTTGCTCACCTGGTCCCTGCTCTATACAAAACTGATGTGTATGGGATATGTAAGCCTGAGGGCAGGGGTGGGTTGCAGTAAGAATGTTTATTCTTAACTAAATAATGGCAAAGTGATATTAGTAATCTGTAATGAGCAGAGTCAACACATACAAGCACAGAATGCTCCTTTGTTAAAGGAAAACTATAACCCGAAAATGAATACTTGAGCAACAGATAGTTTATGTCAAATTAAGTGGCATATTAAAGAATCTTACCAACCTGGTATATATATTTAAGTAAATATTGCCCTTTTACATCTCTTGCCTTGAACCCCCAATTCATGATGGTCTGTGTGCTGCCTCAGAGATCACCTGACCAAAAATATTTCAACTCTAACTGTAACAGGAAGAATTGTGGAAGCAAAAGACAGAACTCTGTCTGTTAATTGGCTTATGTGACCTAACTTTATAGTTTGTTTGGTATGTTTGTGTGCACCGTTGAATCCTAGGATCCCAGGAGGCTGTCCTTATTTTTTAAAATGGCTATTTTCTATTTATGATTACCCAATGGCACATGCAACTAAAAAAGTATATTATTATGAAATAGTTTATTTACACAAAGCAGGGTTTAACATATTGAGTTGGTTTATACAATATCTTTTTATGGAGACCTACATTGTTCAGGGGATATAGTTTTCCTTTAATGTAAAATAGGCAGGAGTTATATTACTCATATATTGCCACAGATCAGACAGGTAGAGATCTCATATAATCTTAATCCACCATTGAGATGTGCATATTATCATAATTCACGTTAGAATAAATTGTTTTTCCAGGTTCTCACCTCACAAATAAAATCAATAATTTATGTAGAAAAATTAAACACAATAATATAATTTCAATATTTGTATTATTGTATTGTATTATTGTAACTTCTTAAAATAATATCGCATTTTGATGCTATAAACATTTAAAAAATAATAATACAAATCTAGATTTGGTTGCCATTGTTGACCCTACCATTGAAAAAACATTTTAAATTTCAGGTTAGGAATAGCTAAAATAGACTGGCCAATAATTCTAACTCCCCCCCCCTCCCCAAAAAAAGAACATAAACAAGACAATTAAAATAAAATTATCATCTTCAAATTTCACATAAAATTTTACTGTGAAGTAAAATTTCCCATAAATGTTTTACCCCTACTAAATAAAAATCCTTGTAACATTATTAATTTTACAAACAATACTAACAATATTTAAACCAAGGTTTATTTTACTTAGATGTTATCATATTATCTTTTTTTTTTTAGATTTTCACCATCAGTAAGTTAAAACACAATTAAATATTTTACACATTATATTCTAAATCCTCTTTTCATTAAAAAACTAAAATCTTTTTTTTATAAATATCATAATATAATTATAACATTAACCAAAAGGTTAATTGGTTTGTAGGCAATATACAGGGACCAAAATGGAAAGTGTAGTGCATCTATCAGATAGAATTAGTTAGACTCCAAAGAATGAAACACAGACTTTGATTTCCCCCCAGGATTGATGAACGAGTAGAAAATAATAGGAAGTGACAGGAAGCAGATGATCAGGGTCAAATTTAATGTCATTTCCAGTCCAAATATACCTTAATCCGGCCTTGTGAAAAAGCACGTGAAGGAAACCCAGATTCTGATAAAACATAGAATTTAATCACGTTAAACATATTATCGCTCTAAGAACATGGAGAAGTATCTCCTGTTATTCATCTGTAAGGTTTCGGATTAAAGATACACACATATTGTGTGCTGAGCTCAGGCTTTGTCATTTACTTGTAATATCTTCATGGCTAAGAGTGTAGAAAGTGATGTCTAAGACCATCGACCATCTAGGCCCTAAAAATACAGGGTAAATATTTGCTTGTTTCTTGATCAAAGAATTTTGATTTTAAAGAACACATCTACATATATTATTATGTAGAAAATATATTCTTTTAGAGACCAAAATATGGTGCATACCCCACTTCAAACACACAACATATAAAGTACATTTATCATGTGCAAGGAAGTCAATACTGCATGCCATCAACTAGGTATTGACCCAGTACATAAGAATCTTGGAAGCTGGATGGTGGGATGCAAAAAAGACAGTAAAAACTCTTAGATGCATCGAACAGAGTTAAAACTAAAAAAATATTTACAATTGAATAGAGCCCATTATTGCCAATAAGTAGGGCATTAAGGGCAATAAGTAGAGCCCATTATTGCCAATAAGAAATAATTATTGCTAAGGCGAACCCAAATTGGCGAACGTCGCGCGACCTTCGCGAACATTCGGCGAGCGCGAACAGCCGATGTTCGCGCGAACAAGTTCGCTGGCGAACAGTTCGCAACATCCCTAATTATTGGTAGCAGAAACTTGTTATAAACTATAAAAGGATCAAGATAGCAGTTACTGTTAGGTAATATTAAAGAACCAGAAGTTTGGAGTTGGGCTTGGTACGTAGTATAAAATGGGGAACCAGAATCTAAAAATGTTACACGATATATGGGGCTTTAGAAATTAGGAGATGGTACTTAATATATAGACAAAGAAGTAAAGAAAGAGTATTTCATATATGGAGAAACAGAAGCTGGGAAATGGTACGTACATGATATACGTAGAATCAGACGCTAGGAAGTGGGACAGAAGCTTGTTGATGGTACATGATATATGGAGAATCAGAAGCTAGGAGATGATGGGGGGGGGGGACCAGAAGTCATTTAGTCAAATTTCTAGATAAAATGTGTTCCATCTTAAACCCACAACTGGTACATTATGTCCTGGGTTCCAGCGGTGTCTTAAGTGCATAATGCATGGGGAACCAGAAGAGAGAAACTGGTAATGGAAGTACTGTATGTGGAACCAAAAGCTAGCAATCAGTAGATTCATTTTAAGGAGCCAGAAGCTAACAATGAGTACATTAAATATGTAGAACCAGTAGCTACCACGGGAATATTAAGTATGTCAAACCTAAAGCTAGCAAGCAAGCAGTTCTTTAAGTATATGAAACCAAAGTCTATTGTTACATAGTGGGGCATTCACTAAGATCCGAAGAAACGTCAGCACAAGCTTCACTAGCGTTCACCGCACTTCGCCAGGCGAATTTTCGCCAGCGCTACGCAAATTCACTAAAGGGCTAAGTTACGCTCAGGTCGGCGAATGGTAGCGTATTTGCGCTAGTGTTACTTCGCTAGGCAAAGCGCAGTTACGCTAGCGAAGCCTAATTTGCATACGGCGTGAATTACAAAATATAATAGAAGTGTATATTACAGCCACTACAGAAGCCCAGGAAACCTTTAATCTCAAAAATAAAGTTGTCCTATTGCCCTACATGTGCCCCCTGTATAGTTGTGTTGCCAAATGTAGGGGGGAAGGAGGGTAACCCCCCCTAAAGAAAACAATCTTTTTCAGACTATCACCCACAACGGTAAAACACGCCACAACGTTTTTTGGGATTTAGAAAAAATTTGACATATTTTTTAGTGATGGGCGAATCTCCCGAGATTCGCTTCGCCGAAAAATCTAAAATCGGCGAAAAATTCGCGAAACGAGTCGCGGGACGCTTTTGACGCGAGTCGCGTCAAATCGCGTCAAATCGCGTCGCGGCAAAAACGACGCGCCGCGCCGTTTTCGCCGCGTCGCGTCAAAAAACGCCGCGCGACTCGTTTTTTCGCCGAATTTTCGCCAAGCGAAATTTCGCTGGTGATTCGCAAATTTATTCGCCAGCGGCAAATCGCGGGAATTCGCCGCGAATTCGGCCCTGGTGAATAAATTCGCCCATCACTAATATTTTTTTCAACCTCCTATCTATTGTATTGCACTTCGCCTGGTCTGAGCTGGCGAAGTTACGTCTTGTGCTAACGAACAGCAAAAAGTTGATCTTAGTGAATTTGCGTAATTAAGATCCCTCGCCAGTGCGCAACTACGCCTGGCGAAAGGGTGCGAAGTTGCGCAAGTCTATCTACTTCACTAGCGTAAATTCGCCAGAGACGGTGTTAGTGAATTTGCGAAGTTACGATTTAACGTCACGCTGGCGAATTTGAGCTAGCGTTAGCTGCTTCGCGCTTTAGTGAATCTGCCCCATAGACTTTGGTTCCCACACACTGATAAATTAGGTTTGTGTATCCAGAAGCTAGTAATTGGTCCATTACATTAGAGGAACCAGATGTCTGTGGGTACATTATGGGGCAGATTTACTAAATTCACATATATTCACATGAGGGATTCGAATATTTGATCAAATTTTCAAAAAGATTTGAATTCGAATTTCGAATATGCAAATTAGGCAAATTCGACCAAATTAGACCATCGAATATTTGAATTTGAATGATTCGAATATTCGAATTAAATTTTATTTGAATATTCGAAAATTCGATGGTCGAATACTTCCCCTTTAAATTTAAATTCGATCACCTACTTTGCCAGATTAAACCTACCGAAATGGGGATCATTCCCTAAAATCGAATTTGAAAAATTCGATCGATCACTAAAAATCGTTCGAATATTCGATTTGAATTCAATTTGAATATTCGATCGATCGAGGCTCTATAGACTTCACTCTATGATATTATCATTTTAACTCAATCCAGCCCTCCAACTTGCTCTATGACACATAATTGGCCCACTACGTGTAGAAAGTTGGAGAGCACTGATCTAGACAGTGGTAGCCTAATACAATTTGCAGTTGGTCTTAATTGTATGTGTTTTTTTTACTTTATATTACATATAATGTATATACCATGGGTACAGGCAGAAGGGAGAGTGCAGCAGGGGTTTGGGATCGGTCCACTTCTGGACCCCCTCTCCCTCAGACCTCACCACAGTCAAGGGGTTAGATCTGTGGACAGGATTTACAATTTTTATCTTTCTCAATACAGAACCTGTAATTTCTTATACTTTTTGCTCATCAATACTTTTTAGCTCAAGGGGTATGAATAATAAAGATAGGGGTCTATCTTTATCCAGGTAACTAGGTCACACCATTATGTCCCTGAGAAGGGCAAATGTGTATCAGTACATAAGAGGAAGAGTTGGGCTTACCGAGGAAGGGCTGGAGTGAAAGTAGCTGACCCCTCCAGGAGCATCCTATTGTTTTATTATTTAGACCTCAAGCATCCACATTGTTACCAAAAACATAGAATTCCAATGCCACAGCGGGGAGTAATAGTGATCCGCCTTTTACCTCCCTGTGAATGCATATTTAGTTCCATAAGCTTCTAAAGAGCCAAAAGAAACACAAATATTCATGTCCATTCACAGAACACAGTATAGTGGGTGGGATGCAGCGAGCACTGGGTGTTAAATGAATTCATGGGACCGCGGTGCAAATACAGAACTTAACTATTGCTAGATAGATTCTGGAAACATAAGAGCATTTTCCTATAATACCCAATAGGGGATTTTTATGCAGGACTAACCATCCAAGGTATAGGCTTTATTGTCCGCAATGCTTGGGACCTGGGGTTTTTGGATAAGGTTATTTTCTATTTTACTATTTGCCTGAAAGTAAGTGGACTTACAGGAGTAACAAGAAATGTATTCCCCCATGCAGACATAATTACATCAAATAAGAAGAAAAAACTTACAAAAGATCAGTTATATTTAATGTCATTGTCAGCCACAATTTATAGAATCATAAACTAAAACAGTCCTATGTAGCGTTTTATATAGTGGCCTGAAACTATAATATACTAGGGGGCAAATTTATGAAAATTCAAGATCTAATTTTTTCTGTAATTTGAGAAAAACTGCTGCAAATTCAAGTTTTCCGAAAATCAATTTCTTGAGATTAAAAAAAATTAAAAATAAAATTGGAAACTAAAATCTAGCAAGCTTCTGTAGTAGTCAACGAGACAAGTTATTTTTGGATTTTTTTTTTATAAACAGCTGAATTTGTAAAACTAAATGGAACAATGAGATTTTTGTTAAAATCAAGTTTCCACAGCTTAATTCATTGTTTCTCATTTACATTTTAGCATCACTATGCTAGGGATCAAACTTTAGGGAAAAAACCCAGATTTGTCAATGAATAAATCTTTTTTTGAGTGATTCTTAATCTATAGGTCCCAAAGATGGGTCCCCATGGTGTTTTGGGTGGGTCCCCATGAATCCAAAATAATACAGTGAATTTTCTTGCTATAGTAGAAAATTGTAAACACAACGATCTGCATAATATGCTCAAAATCACATAATCAGGATCCCGTATAGAAAGGATTTTCCATTGCTCTTCAAGCAGCATTTCTGTAGCAGCTAAAATGAGAGTATTGGAATGGTTAAAATCCAAAAAGGCAACAGAAGCTCCATATACACATAATTCAGTGTCAAACAGTAATCTGTTATCACACCTCACCTGCATGGCTCTGGGTGCCAGTATGGAGTCCTGCCACCATTCCAATCACAGCTGTAGGCAACAAGTGTTTGGGGGGGATCTCCTCACAGGTGGTGTATGTGATTTGGACTTTTGGACTGCCACCCGCTGCCTTTGCCAGCTTGTCTCTTCCTCCAGTTTTTGTTTGATTATATGTTTACAGTCCTGGAGATTTTTCTTGTATAATTCACGGACATTATTGAAAGTATGGAAAGAGTTCACAGCGGCTTGACCTTGCGTCTAGAAGTTTTTGTACTCGGAAAAAAAATCTCTTTTTGCTCAGTTCAAAACAGTTCTCCTGTCTCAAATGTTCCATCGTATCTACTGCAATAGCACGCTCTCGAACATTAAAGCCTGTGTAACACATTAAAAAATATTACCCCCTTACTGCTTTGGTGGCCTGACATGTTCCCTATACTTTGCCGATGGACATTATGGTCCTCTCCAAAGAGGTGACTGCAGTCAAAACCCATCTCCCATTCTTAAATTCAAACAATTATAACAAAAGGCCAAATCATACAGATCCAATCTACTAATTTCCCAATTATATAGAGGCCCCTTAAGGTCCATGCCCAATAATCAAGTCCCAATTAAATTGTTTGAGCAAGGCCATTGGTTTGGCCACTCAACGGCCAACTCAGCATATCAAGGGTAATGGGAAGAGTGGGTGTGTTAGAGATATGGTGTATCCTGTTTTGAATAGTTATTCAATCAACAGTTGAGTCTGATAATTCTCTCTTACATCCCTATTTCCATATTCTTTAAAAAGTTCCTTCAGTCCAGCACTGGACTTTGTACCCTGCATTATTAAAGACATACAATTAGAAATGTTTCATAACATGAATTTAACCACCTTTGCTCTAGGTGTATTAGCAAACCTAACAGGTTGAGAATGAATTGGTTTGCTTGGTGATTTAGCAGTCAATGACCTTAAAATAATGTCCTCAAATGTCAAGCAGGCTAACCCAAACTACTGGCCTCAAGGCGTAGAACAGACTAGGATGTTAAATCTCTTTTTTTGGGACTGGTGAGTTAATTAGTCATTCACCTATTCTTATTGATTGTTCTCCTCTTAATTGAGGGTTAACATAATACCTGCTCTGTTAAGGTTATTAAGGTCTTGGATTGGGTACCCTTGGGCTAAGCGGAATACATAATTGTTACAAAGCAATGCTTATCCTGTAAACGAAAGCAAATTAGGTGTATGAAATGAGTTACTTGAGTGTATAGGTGTGATTTACGCATTGTTGATTGACAGATTGCCAATTATGCAGTAAGATGGTCCAGAAACACAATGCCGGTTGTTAATAACACTGCATCATTCCAGATACTTATTGTTGAGCGACCAGCTAACCAGCATGATACCCCAGACACATACTCATGGTGCTAGTAACTATATTCCACTCCAGACATCTTTTACTGAGAGACATGGTAATGTTATTAAGATTGCATTATAGAGTTACACCATGACCAATAGGTGTATAATGGAGATACAATGGGCAATAACCACAGGAGTCTTTAGATGTGCATAAAAAGTCGCACTGTGGCCTGGCTGTAGTTCCCCAACTCCTAAAGTACTGCAACTTAATGATCCTTCTGGTGGTGGGGTACAGCCCAAGATTTCCAAAGTTTTGTCCCTCGCCTAAAAAAGTCACACTGTGGCCATTGGTGAATGTCTGGGGCTGTAGTTCCCCAAAGCTTAGAACCCTGCACATTGATAATCCTTCTGGTGGTAGGGTACTGTCCAAGATTTCCAACTTTTGGTACCTCAACTCAGACAATTTCATCCCAGTGACATATTTTATTTCATAACTGTACCAGTTAAACTGCAGACCCACAGCTCATAATGCTCCCCCATAAAACAGGAAAGAGACACATGGAATTATTTTAGCATCCAAAAACTGAATAAAAGATCTATGAATGATGGAATAGGGTCAAAGCCATTTCTTATGACAACTATGTGGCAACTCTAGTGTATCCATTGTTCTGCTTCTTTTTATAAAGTACAGGTATGGGACCTTTTATCCAGAATGCTTCGGACCTGGTGCTTTCTGGATTACGGATCTTTCCACAGTTTGGATCTTCATACCTTAAAAATCATGTAAACATTAAATAAACCCAATAGGCTGGTTTTGCTTCCAATAAGGATTCATTATATCTTAGTTGGGATCAAGTACAAACTACTGTTTTATTATAACACAGAAAAAGGAAACCGTTTTTAAAAATGTGGATTATTTGGATAAAATGGAGTCTACGAGTGATGGGATTTCTGTAATTTGGATCTTCCTGGATAATGGGTTTCCGGATAAAGGATCCCATTCCTGTACCATTAAAAATAAACAGAATCTCTGAGAACCTCTGAGAAAAAAAGTCTAAGAATGGTGTAAAATGCTCAAAACGAGTAAGCAATGAGCTGATATTGAAATCAAAATACAGTCATAACCCGATGACTTCCCCGTGAAGCCCCTTCTTCCTTTGTAGCTCAAGTAAGAAAATAAAAACCAGTACAATTTAAGTTTTTCACTTTGAGGCTGAAAGATACGTCTTGTTCTTGTATAACGTGCTCCGGGTAAGCAGTTACGTATCCACAGACTCTAGATGGCAATATTGCTCTTATTGTACTGACTCTGAAAATACAACCAAAAGCCTTCCCATGTTCTCCTTATCAGGATTTTATGTGCCATAGATCTATAGCCTCTTATTATAAGTGTAATGAAGCGGAAGTTATTGAGGCATTTTATTGATTGCTCAGATCACAAGTTTACTGTCATGCCGAATTGTCACCTCACTCTCTGAAGCAAACTGCTGACACCTTTTTTTTTTTTTAAAGAAAAAGTGACAACTACATCTATTTCATGAACAGAAATCCATTTTCATCTCTATCAAGACAAGAATACACTTTTCACTTCATTTAACTGATGTTAGGCCTGTTTGAGGTATGACATTTGAAAGCGACACAAGTTTAAGGTTC
>CM044437.1:11507829-11518366 GCA_024363595.1 Xenopus borealis | reverse complement strand
TGTTTGTTCAAAGCCTTCCACTCCATGGAGCAGCTTGTCAACATTTCCAAATTGGTATCAGAAACATGGGAAAGGGGTGTCCACTAGATCCAAAACAAGGGGGGTGAATTTACTCACCGAAGTCAGCTTAGTTGGGCTGAAATGCATCAAGTTTGAGAAATAAAAACCTAAACGCAGTTTAACAAACAGGTTTAGCCTGGAGTCAGACAATACAAACCATATTTTAATATTATACACAATGTTAAAATCTAATGGGGGGAAAACAATTCTCTTAATAATGGAATGGGTTATATTATCAATATAAATCAATAAGAATTTATATTTAAACAATAACGTTAAAAACATCTGCCCATAGTTTGTATATTGTTATTCATTTAAGTGTCCCCCATATATTCATTTCTAGACAATTATAAAATGTATTTTATTTTTTTAAAGAATGTAGTTTTATGTATTTTACAAATAGAATCAAGCGTTTTTAATCGTTTCCAAAATATATTTCAGTTTAGATGACTTTTAGCTTCAGGAATATTTCAAGAATGACGAATGATTTTATTTATTAGTATTGTAATTATTTTTAATTTTATTTCTTACAATCACATTTAATATTATGTTTATTTTACTCATTATTGAATGTCATTTTGTATTATTGAATTTATTTGATTTTCATTGTGGGAAAAGTTATTTAGAAAAATCCAAATTTGTCTAATTTTTTTTGTCTTATCATTTAAAAAACTTGATCTAATTGGTTAAAAACTCAATAAAATTGAGCGAAAACCCAAATAGTTTTTTGGTGTTTTCCCCCCGAATCACTAAATTTTTTCCAGGGTTTTTCCCAAAAAAGGCAGAATTTTTTGCCCAAAAGGGTCAGATTTTTGGGCTAATTCCAGTGCAGACCACAGAAATATCAAATTAGGATAGGGATCTCTGCCACTGATTTATACACAGGTCTGAGATGGATTTTTGGATTCTGACTTTTTGATGCATTGGGCTTTAATAAATCTTGAAAAATTTTACATTTTAAAAGAAACCTGAAAAATTCGAGTTTTGCCTCAAAAAGCCCAACCAGAGTTAATAAATTACACCCTTAATGTATTATTTCATTTCTGAATTATTTTTTTTTTATTCTTAAATGTATGATATCATTTTTCATTTATTTTGTTTACGTAAAAGAAAAGTGAATTTTTCCAGCTATTACATACGCAAGTTACGCCATCGCTATTTCGGCATTTTAGTAGCCAACATCTAATGTGATTTCTTTTGAATGTATAATGATTATCATGAAATGAATTCATAATTTGAATGTCTGATCGTGTCCTTCATGGATGTCAGTGTTGAAAAAAAAACTGTAAATTACAAAGGAATACATTCATTTTCATATTGATAAGTAATGACGGAAAAAAAAAATACCATTCAGCTTCTTAAGAAAAAATAGAAATATAAATGTAGGAAAGAAAAGACCACGGCAGATTTCTCTCCAAGAATTTGTCATATTCCGGGAAGCGGTGGATTTTTAAGAGTTATATCAGTGCAACTGCTGTTAAGAATTCTGTCACAACATACACTTTGTATATGCTTGAGGCTGATTGGGCTACTAATTGTGTAGCGCGTCAAAACACTTAAGCATTTAAAGAAGAAGAAGCAGAATGAAATGCTACTATTATGAGCATTTCCCTCTGCTCCGATTTGGCCTCTTCTTGGCTGTATTAGGCCTATGAATGACAGGCTCCCTGCTTGAAGCTCGCTGAAATCGTAGACGTCCTCATTCACTGACAGTACTAAGGTCTTTTCACACGTTCCCCCCACAGCAGTGTTTGTCCCCAAACACTAAGGCTCAACACAATGGCATTCCTCATCCCACACCCCTACCAACAGCACAACTACATTACAAGAATGCTAATTAGCGAAACCAGCCGTCGTCCCTGAATGTGTTAAGTGCATTTGCACAGCAATTTGTTACAATATCTTCCCTGTTACAACTTAGGGAAATATTACATTCGCTTCCTGGATCACTATCAACATCTTGGTGACTTCTGCAACGTCGTTTTTCGAAAAGGCAGAACCCAGAGAAAGGAAAGAGATAAAAGAAATTATGTATTACAAATGACAACCTTAAAAACTTTGCATTTTGGAAAGGTGCTTAGAATTCTATTTTCTTTCATTGGGCAACGACCCATTTTTTTGGGTTGGGATCCTCTTTATATATAAGGCCAACTCAAGTTTCAGTGTGGGGTTCTCTAGGCATACTTCACTGCGTTTGCTTCGTTCATTACCCTAGTTTCATGCAGTCAAGGAGAATGTTAATTTAAAAGACTATAAAAACAAGATATATTCAATATTTACATGTCTGCAGAGGATTCTCCAAGTACAAGAGCACATATGGAGAGGAGGAATATGAGTTAAACCCAATATTTTTCAGTCTAATTATCACAGCTGATACACCAGAGCTTTTCAACACCAACAGAAATTTGCCACCAATATTTGCCAGAGCTGCTATAACAATGATGGAGCATTTTAATAGAGATGTGCTCGTGAACACTGTATTTTATCAAATCACTGAGGAAATACTGAGCTGAAGTCTCAATGATTAGCCATAGACCTTCCTGATGAGTAGGGATGGCGCGAACTGTTCGCCGGCGAACATCGGCTGTTCGCGCTCACCGGAAGTTCGCGAACGTCGCGCGACGTTCGCCAATTTGGGTTCGCCTTAGTTGGCGCTTTTTTTTTGCCATTTCTCCCCCAGACCAGCAGATACATGGCAGCCAATCAGTAAGCTCTCCCTCCTGGACCACCCCCACACCCCCTGGACCACTCCCCTTCCCTATAAAAACCGAAGCCCTGCAGCGTTTTTTCACTCTGCCTGTGTGTGTGCTGAAGAGCTAGCGTAGGGAGAGCTGTTAGTGATTTCAGGGACAGTGGATAGTAAGTTTGCTGGCTAGTAATCTACTGTTCTTCAAACAACTGCCATCTAGCTGTGTGAGCTTGTTCACATTCTGTCTAAATATCCATAATATTACAGTGTCCACAACCACCTGAGTGACTTTTTTCCCTTTACAGCACAAAACGCAGCGCTGTGTCAACAATGGATTTTTCAGATATATTTTTGCCCTTGATCCCCCTCTGGCATGCCACTGTGCAGGTCGTTGCACCCTTTAAACAACTTTAAAATTATTTTTCTGGCCAGAAATGTCTTTTTTAGCTGTTAAAGTTCGCCTTCCCATTGAAGTCTATGGGGTTCGCGAACCGTTCGCGAACCGTTCGCAATTTTCCGGAAGTTCGCGAACATGTTCGCGAACTTTTTTTCCGCGGTTCGCGCCATCCCTACTGATGAGTGGTCACCAAGACCTGTCATTGGAAGCCCATGAGTTAAGGTGGCCATACATGATAAGATCCGCTCATTTGACAAGTTCACCAAATGAGTGGATCTTAACTCGATATGCTCACCAAAGGCAGGGTAATATCGGGTTAATCTGATCATTCACAGGGGACGGATAGGAGGCAGGAGAAGGTAAAATTATCTGCCACCTGCCCCTCATGAATACAGTGCCACCAAATACAGGCAGTGACGTATTCATGGTTGGAACACAGCAATCTGGAGTCATTTCTCAAAGGGCAGGGTGTAAAGAGCAAAAAACATAATGGACTCAATCTATGGCACAGAAGAGGTTAAATGACAAGAAATGGACCGTAAATATAGGCTTATGGCAGGGATCCCCAACCTTTTGAACCTGTGAGCAACGTTGAGAAGTAAAAGGAGTTGGGGAGCAACGCAAGCTTGAAACATGTTCTTGGGATGCCAAATAAGTGCTGTGATTGGCCATTTGGTTGCCTCTATGTGGATTGAGGCTCTGTTTGGCAGTGCACCTGGTTTTTATGCAACCAAAACTTGCCTCCAAGCCTGGAATTCATAAAGAAGCACCTGCTTTGAGGCCACTGGGAGCAACATCCAAGGTGTTGGAGAGCAACATGTTGTTCATGAGCTACTGGTTGGGAATCACTGGGTTATGGGCTACTAGAACAGAGTGCAGCTTGTTTGAGTGCATTTTGTAATCTGTAAAATATTTAGCAAAAAAAAGTATATGCCCCCTGCCTTCCCCCCAAATGGAAGATTTTTAGCTCAGAAATGTTATCCCGCTCCTTTAAGATTGCAAGCTCTATAGAGCAGGGGTCTCTTTACCTCCTGTATGTAATCTGTATGTTTTATGTATACCATCTCCCATTGTATAGTGCATTGTTGCAAAGGCCTTTATTATATAGTTTACGTAAAAATTCTTGGGCTTCTACATCTGCTAGAAGATGCCTGTGCATGTATCGGCTGTCAAGAAATCATTTTATTTTATTTAGCTATTAAATACCAAAGTGAAATATTTCTACAATCCACCTCCACTCCCTACAATTCATAGCCACGATTCTGCTCAGCAAAACCCACGCAGAGATCTTTTCTGTAATTCACCAGCGGAGTAGGTGGCGCTGTTGCTTTAAGGACACGACAAACTTACAAACTGAGAAAAATAATTCTTGAGTTTCTCCTAAACTGCCCATTACGAGATCAGCCGTTGTCAAAAAGAATTAGGCCCCATAAAACAAATTAAACACAAGTTGCCGAAGATGCAGATATATATAGCGCAGAGAGAAACAAACTTGTTACAGGATCAGTGTGAGACGACTTAATGGCAAATACAAAAAGTCCAATTGGGTTTTTTTAAACTGTCTGTTAAGAGCTGGAGAGATTCCCGTTGTCTCTAAAGAATTAAAAGGGTTGGTCACCTTTAAATGAACTTTTAGTATGATGTAGAGAGTGATATTCTGAGACAACTTGCCATTGGTTTTCATTTTTTATTAAAGGGATACTGTCATGGGAAAACATGTTTTTTTTTTAAAAACACATTGGTTAATAGTTCTTCTCCAGTAGACTTCCGCACTGAAATCCATATCTCAAAAGAGCAAACTGATTTTTTTTATATTTCATTTTTGAAATCTGACATGGGGCTAGACATTTTGTCAATTTCCCAACTGCCCCTGGTCATGTGACTTGTGCCAGCACTTTAGGAAGGAACTGCTTTCTGGCAGACTGTTGTTTTTCCTTCTCAATGTAACTGAACGGAACGCAGTAGGACATGGGTTTTACTATAGAGTGCTGTTCTTAGATCTACCAGATTGTTAGGCTGCTGGGTGGGGGAAAGGGAGGGGGTGATATCACTCCAACTTGCTGTACAGCAGTAAAGAGTGATTGAAGTTTATCAGAGCACGAGTCACATGACTTGGGGCAGCTGGGAGATTGACAATATGTCTAGCCCCAAGTGCAAAGGATTTGTCCTCAAGGGGTTGGACGGTGCCAACCTATGTGCAGAATAGTTAGGACCACTATATAGGGCAGGGTTCCCCAAACTTTTTTACTCATGTATAAAGTATAAATGATTTGAGGAGCAACACAGGCATGCAAAAAGATCCCGGGGCTTCCAAATAAGGGCTGTGATTGGGTATTGGTAGCCTCCATGTGAACTGACAGCCTACAGGAGACTCTACTTGACAGTATATATGTTTCATGTAACTAAAGCTTGCCAGGAATGCAAAAAGAAGCACATGCTTGGAGGCCACTGGGAACAACAACTATGGGTTCCACGAACAACATGTTACTCACAAGCTGCTGGTTGGGGATCACTGATGTAGGGGTTACCTCGGCATGGATGTGGGGGCTTATTATTATAAGAACTCTGTGCCCTTGCAGATAATAAATAACAGGTATGGGATCTATCATCAGATAACCCCTTATCCAGAAAGCCCATTTGCTTGTAGGGCTAATAGCACAAGGAGTATATTGACCAACCTGTTTTCTACAAGCTGGCAGCAATGGTCCCATGTAGTGATGGGCGAATCTATCGCATTTCGCTGGAAATTTAGTGATGGGCGAATCTCACGCGTTTCGCTGCGCCAAAAAATTCGCGAATTTCCAGAGAAATCCGCGAATTGGCGAAAAAATTTGCGAAAAAGTGTCGTGCGTCGTTTTTTGGGCAAATTTTTCGGCGGCAAATTTTTGCTGGCGTTTTGCAAATTTATTCGCCAATTAAATTAAATTAAATTCGCCCATCACTATGGAAATTCGCGATAAATTTATTTTTGGACGCGCGTCTCGTTTTTTTTTTCACGCCAGCGAATTTTCGCTGTTGTTTAGTGAATTTATTCGCCGGTGGCGAAGCGCAGGAATTCGCAGCAAATTCGCTCATCACTAGTCCCATGTCCCGACATTGAAGAAAGGGTGCAAATGTGCAAGAAAACATGCTGTTTTGTATCCATTTTTTTTTTTTTGCACTTTGCATCCTACCCTGCACTTTATTAATTCCAGTTAATAATGCAGGAAGGAGTCATATTATCCAACAATCAATTTGGTGGTTACAGTTGTAATGTTGCCTTGTCCTTTTTTAAGGGGACAAACCCTTATCCCTACAGCTTAGCTGTAATTAATATGCTGCACTGTGTATATAATATAAAGACAGACAGAAGGACTGGAGGCCCTAAATTCAAAGGAAAAAGGGCAGAATGCTGATCCCATGCCAGGTATGCTGCTTAAGCATTTGGCATCCACGACTTGGCCGAGGCTCATTTAGTTTGGCAGCTCTAATTCAACAATACGGAATTACTTTCCCATAATGCCATGCAAATTCAAAATCAATCCCAGGGCACTCACGGGCTAATCATAAGCCAATAACAATAAGTGGGAAGTGCGGGGCTGGTACAATAATCTGTGTACATCGCAGGTCACTCACTTTCAGCCTGTTGTTGTTGGACTACAACTCTCACCATGCCAACAACAGCATTTTACCTCCAGTGGGGATGTAACCAACAAGATACTATTTAAGTGTAAAAAGATTCTGTAAAAATTACTTGGGATATTTAGAATCAGTCAAGTGCTATATGATTGCTGAATTGCTGAATGAAAGCAAATATTTGTTCCAAACGCATCTAATGCCCATCTGTAATACAATACTTTTAGCACCTCCATGAATTTATTTTACAGTAAGGAGCCTCCATGAGAGCCCAAGAACCCGACCAGCTCCCAGGGCAGGACTTTCAACTGACTTAAAGGGATACTGTCATGGGAAAACATGCTTTTTTCAAAATGCATCAGTTAATAGTGCTGCTCCAGTAGACTTCTGCACTGAAATCCAAATCTGACATGGGGCTAGACATTATTGTCAATTTCCCAGCTGCCCCTGGTCATGTGACTTGTGCCAGCACTTTAGGAGGGAACTGCTTTCTGGCAGGCTGTTGTTTTTCCTTCTCAATGTAACTGAATAGTACGCAGTGGGACATGGGTTTTACTATTGAGTGTTGTTCTTAGATGTACCAGGCAGCTGTTATCTTGTGTTAGGGAGCTCTTATCTGGTTACCTTCCCATTGTTCTGTTGTTATGCTGCTAATGGGGGGGAAGGGAGGGGGTGATATCACTCCAATTTGCAGCACAGCAGTAAAGAGTGATTGAAGTTTATCAGAGCACAAATCACATGACTTGGGGCAGCTGGGAATTTGACTATATGTCCAGTCCCATGTCAGATTTCAAAATGAAATATAAAAAAATCTGTTTGCTCTTTTGAGAAATGGATTTCAGTGCAGGATTCTTCTGGAACAGCACTATTAACTGATGCATTTTGGGGAAAAAAAATAATTTCCCATGACAGTTTCCCTTGAAACCCTGTAAGTGTAACCATACATTTATTTGAATCAATTGAGACTGGAATATGAATAGGAGAGGTGTGAAAAGAAAGATGAGTAATAAAAAGTAGCAATAACATACATTTGTAGCCTTAAAAAGAGCAGCAGTTTTTTAGATGGGGTCAGTGACCCCCGTTTGGAAGCTGGAAAGAGTCAGAAGACAAAGGCAAATCATTCAAAAACTATAATATAAGTAATGAAGTTTAGTCATTCTATAACATACTAAACGTTAAATTAAAGTGAACCACCACTTTAAAGTAGAAGGAAATCCTTTCAGCGTGAAACCCCCTCCCCCCGGGCAAATGCCCCTAACTTGCTACTTACCCCTCAGCGCAGGTCCTGTCCATGGAGTTCACGGGCGCAATCTTCTTCTGTGCGGTCTTCTTCCTGGATCCATCAGTGTTTGACGGCGCATGCCCCCCCCCCTCCCCGGAAGTCACGAAGTTAAAAACTGAAAACTTTCTGACATTCGGCGCATGTGCAGTATAGTCGAACCGGTGCATGCGCCATCAAACGCCAATGGATCCATGAAGAAGACCGCACGGAAGAAGATGACGCCTGTTAACTCCATGGACAAGACCTGCACCGAGGGGTAAGTAGAAAGTTAGGGGGACTTGCCCGGGGGGAGGAGGAGGGAGAGGGGAGGGGTCTTGCGCCGAAAGGGATTCCTTCTCCTTTAAGGATGAAAGATTAAAAAATATTAATAAAAGGGAAAAAAATGGAGATATGGATGTTTTAAGAACGAGCAGTGGCATATACAGCACCTTCCCCCTCCCCGCACCAATCATGGCTAGGTTTAGGGTATCAAGGATGCTGGGAAATGTAGTTTAATGATAAATAGCAATAGCTGGACAAAGGACTCTATGACAGAGATGATAAATGGATATGAAGGGCTAAATAAGAATCACAGATAAAGATAAAAACTTTTGTATTTTTTTCCCTTCTAGCACTTAGACCGTAAGCTCTACAGGACAGTAGGGGGCAGATTAACTATTGGACAAATTTCAAATTAAAAAAAACAAAATTCGACCGTGTGAATAGGTAGGGAATTAAAATCGAATTTGAAGGATTTTACCGCAATTCTATTGGTCGAAAGATCGAATTGTAAAAATTTGGTCGAACAATCAAATCGTTTGAATCGATCAATTCGAACGATTTTAACAATACAATCGAATTTTTATAATTCAATCAAAATTCACCAAAGGCACTTTGGTAGGTTGAAACTGGTGAACTAGGCAGTCGAATAGAAAATTAAAGGGGAAGTAATTCGATAGTCGAATAGTCGAATAATCGAATTGATTTTTATTCGAATCATTTCAAATCATTTTGAATCGATCGAATTTTAAAAATTCACTGGTCGGAGTCACCTAATTTACCGAATTTCGAATCATTCATGAGTATACATGTGAATTTAGTAGATCTGCCCCTATGTCTCTTACGCAGAGCACTTAAGCTCTTTGTCCTCATACGAATCCTGTGTATATTTAGTATGTGATTCCCGTGTCTACTTTTCTGTATACATTGCACTTTTATGTAGTGTGCAACGCTTTACGAATAAAGTTATATCCACATCATTCAATTGGTTAATATACGTAGGGAAAGGCCATTTGGACATTGCGTGGGTTCTTTCCAACTTCAGATGTCGCTGCCTGCAGCAATTCAAAGAAATAAACGGGGATATAGGTGAGATATTAATTGGCCGTGCTTATGAGTTGGTGAAGTTGGAAGAGTGTGCAGAGATAGGGTTCAGATAAGGCGCCCCCCCCCCCACTCTACAAGACACATACAATTATCTCTGTGATTCCAGCGTCGGTGGCAACGGTGCCCACATGTCACACCTCTTTGTGACACTCCCTGACGGGTACAAGGGAATGGCACAGATAGACAAAAAGAAGTAAAAAGAAAGTCTGAGGACTCACCTTGTTGCTGAATTTAATCGTTCCCCATCGTCAGGGGAGAAACCTTCTCCCTTAGAGAGGCCGGCCAGTCCCAGGGAATCTATGGTGGAGGAGCTAGTGGGTTTAGTCCAGCAGAGGAGCTGGAAAGAAAAGCTTTTCCCTTGACCCCAGTTGGCAAACAGAACAAGTCTATGTCTCCATGACCCAAATATAATCCTAAATCAGCATCAGCCCTGGCCACCACCATGGATGCATTTCTCTCCAGATCCCCCTTGCTAAGCAGCGTGAGCACACCTGAGTAGCTCTGAAGTGTATCTAACTAGCTTCACACAGTGTCATCCTGTGCACTGATTGCCTTATCTTCTCATTTATCACAGATGAGTTGGAACAAACCTTGCTGAAATTTACTTGTATTGTCCTCGTTTCACGGTGAGGTATTTGTTCCGCTTCCCTTTGCAAAACCTCCAGCACCGTCACTAAATCGTTGCTTAGAAAGAAGGTGGGGGGGTTTGTTCCAATCGGCACACGACAGGTATCAGTATATGGTATATAATATAAGGCAAGGCCTCGATAAACACTCAGGATATACAGGACAAAATGCTGCTGCAGCACCTCTTTGTTGCAAAACGTGAAAACTAGAATTTAGTGGAGAATTCAAACGCCCCCTTAAAGTTAAGTGCTCCTCTGCCCCCCTCCATTTGTCCTCCTCCCTGCCTCTCCCCTGCAAAGTCTTACCCCTGAATCCTTCTCCCTTCTCCCCTAGCGACTAGAAAAGCAGAGTGAGCGCAGGGGAGCACACATCCACCATTTTTGGTAATCTTAGTAATCATCTCAAGTGATGGGCGAATTTATTTGCCAGGCGCGAATTTGCAGCGAATTCCCGCGATTTGCCGCCGGCGAATAAATTTGCGAAACACCAGCAAAAATTCGCC
>CM044437.1:11490403-11505052 GCA_024363595.1 Xenopus borealis | reverse complement strand
ACTGAAATCCATTTCTCAAAAGAGAAAACAGATTTTTTTATATTCAGTTTTGAAATCTGGGTCTAGACCCTGGTCATGTGACTTGTGCCAGCACTTTAGGAGGGAACTGCTTTCTGGCAGGCTGTTGATTTTCCTTCTCAGTGTAACTGAATAGAACGCAGTGGGACATGGGTTTTTACTATTGAGGGCTGTTCTTAGATCTATCAGGCAGCTGTTATCTTGTGTTAGTGAGCTGTTATCTGGTTTCCTTCCAATTGTTCTGTTGTTAGGCTGTTGGGGAGGAAAAGAGAGGGGGATATCACTCCAACTTGCTGTACAGCAGTAAAGAATGATTTAAGTTTATCAAAGCACAAGTCACATGACTTGGGGCAGCTGGGAAATCAACAATATGTCCCATGTCAGATTTCAAAATCAAATATAAAAAAATGTGTTTTCTCTTTTAAGTAATGGCTTTCAATGCAGAATTCTGCTGGGGCAGCACTATTAACTGATGCATTTTTTTCCCCATGACAGTATCCCTTTAAGGAAATCCTAGTATATCTGAACATTTTTCAACACCTGTGCATATTCATTTATCCCAATGGTGAGAAATAATATTTGTTAATCCCCCCCCCCCCATCCCCAGCTGATTCTCTTAAATCCAGCGTGAGTCATGTCTTTCCCTTTAAACAAACAATGTAACTGTGCATTAAATATGCCGGCACATCTTCTGCTCGGGCAAGTGGACCAAAACAGTGTGAATGGTTAATGCTTCGGCTTTGGTTCACAGCTTGTGATTGATCATTTGTAACTATACCTACTCCTTGTTGCATGAAATCAAGTTTGCCGTAATGGCTTCATCAGACTTTTGGGTTAAATTGAGAGTGAAGAGGTAACTGTGCGCGCGAATAAGAGTTGCCGTGTTCGGGGCAGGCCAGGAAACAGCATGGAATCTAAAGGCGATATTCAAAAGCACTTCACTCATCACACGCTCGCTGATTCTGAATGGGGTCCAGTTTGCAGGGGACATTTGGGAGTTTTCCAATACACTCCAAGTTGCTTGACACTTCCACCAATGAGCCCACGTCTTCTTTGGAGTTAACAGGCGAGCATAAAAGGTCAATGTATGGGACCATGTTAATTAAATATCAGGATGCATGAAGGGGCGAGCTTGAAAGGAGGCTCTTTAATTTCATTCTACTTTAAAGCCCAGCCAGGTATCCAGCAATATACATTAAACATGCACAGGCCTATAGAAAAGAAGCTGAAATGCTCAAAATGAGAAAAAAAAAGCAGTTTATTATACTTGTAAACCTTTTCAAAAGAGTTGGTGAAAAGGAGAGTGTCGCCTCCATTGTTATGCTAAGTGCCCCGAAAAAAAAATAGTTTTTGAGAGAATCACCCCAAGCAGAGAAATTGCAGTGTAATTCTGTGTAATGCAGTGGAAATGACGAGGGGCCTTGCAAACATCAGGGAAGAGCGTAAATACACTTTTGTCCAGCAGAACAGAGGGGGACGGACAATCGTCCATCCAGCTGGCTGACCTCACGCCGACAGATTGGGCACAGACATCGGAGAGGTTCGAGGACAATGAGAGATACTGTTATTTTATTCCATTGGGAAGGTCTGTTAAACAATCCGAGGTTCTTCACATAAACAAAAATGTGGGACTAGTTTTGTCCCTTTAGTTTATCATTGACTCATTGAATATCAAATGAAATCACATTTTTACATTCTTTAATGAAAAAGAAATCTATCTTCAATATACGTTAATTAAAAAATGTGTACCGTTTTTATAAGAAACCTGACTGTATGCAGTGAAATTCTCCCTTCATTTAGATAGAAATTGTCAGACGGTCCCTAACTGCTAGGCAGGGAAACAATCATACTTATGAACAGTAGGGGGAGCCCCCGCCTTACTTACCAGCCATGCAGAACTCAAGCAGCTTTGTTTTTTGATCATTTATGACGCTCCCTAAGCGTAGCCCAGATCACACTGAGCATGTGCACAGTCTTGGTCTTGCAAAGATGTATAACAAAGTTACAAGATGACAGCCCCCTGTGGCCAACTTTGAAAGCATAAATCATTTGTTTGATTAGGCTTGTGGTGCAGTAAGTTCATGTTTATGTTTAGTATACAAAATACAGCATTTCTACCCTTATTCTATTTTACACTTTCCTTGCACAAGTCATGTGACTTGTGCTCTGATAAACTTCAGTCACTCTGCTGTACTGCAAGTTGGAGTGATATCACCCCCTCCCTTTCCCCCACCCAGCAGCCTAACAAAAGAACAATGGGAAGGTAACCAGATAACAGCTCCCTAACACAAAATTACAGCTGCCTGGTAGATCTAAGAACAACACTCAATAGTAAAACCCATGTCCCACTGCGTACTATTCAGTTACATTGAGAAGGAAAAACAACAGCCTGCCAGAAAGCAGTTCCCTCCTAAAGTGCTGGCACAAGTCACATGACTGAGGCAGCTGGGAAATTGACAAAATGTCTAGCCCCATGTCAGATTTCAAAACTGAATATAAAAAAATCTGTTTGCTCTTTTGAGAAATGGATTTCAGTGCAGAAGTCTACTGGAGCAGCACTATTAACTGATGCATTTTGAAAAAAAACATGTTTTCCCATGACAGTATCCCTTTAAAGCCCAATGCAGCAAAAAGCTGTTGACCTAGGCACTTCTTCAGAGTTGTGAAGCGCCTAGGTCAACAGGCATGAAACGCGTCAGTTGTATTGATGTACTTTGATATTAAATAAAGCCGGATTAGGAAAAAAACATGTCGTGTATAATGATCAGCGCTCAGAAGCGAGCCATAGTAGGTTCTGGATAACAGATAATTGTAGTTGACTGAGCATTGCTACGTACAAGGAATGTAAAACCAACCCAAACACCAGTTGGACTCTGAATGCAACACTGGAAGATATCACACGGGAATGGAGCTTGTCTAGAAGTTAGTGTATTCATTGACTTCCAGAACCCGTGTAAAAGCATATTCCATATAATTAGCCTGTTGCAATTACTACTGTGGGAACGCACGCGTCTTTATTATCCAATGATCAGATGCATTACGTGCTCCGCCAATGATCCGGACGAAACGCTAAGGCTCGGGGTCATGCTCGTCGCATGGAGTTCAGCGCCAGTGTTTTAAAACTGAGCCGGAGAAGTGCCACTATAATGCAGATGTACGGAATACCTATAAAGCACAGCCAATTACACCAGATAACTGTCACCTAACGGGGGAAATTATCTTTAAAAATACCGTGTCGCTGCATTCCCAAACGGGAAAAAAGTATTTCAGGGCCTTTAACACTGTTAACAATGTGCCGTAAAATCCACTAAAACTGCTTCTTTATTTCAAAATAAAAAGAACAGTAAATATTCTGTTGCAGGCATAAGACCTGTAATCCAGAATGCTCGGGACCTGGGGTTTTCTGGATAATGGATCTTTCTGTAATTTGGATCTTCATACCTTAAGGGGCAGATTTACTAAACTCACATGAAGGATTCGAAGTTCGATTAAATTTTCAAAAATATTCGAATTCGAATTTTTGAATGCTTTTGAAGACCACTTCGACCAGTGAATTTTGAAAATTCGATCGAATCTAAGGATTCCAATAAAAATCTATTCGACTATTCGACAGTCAAAGTACTTCACTTGTAAAATTTTTATTCGACTGCCTAGTTCGCCAGATCAAAGCTACCGAACTGGGTTTAGATATTTTTGATCGAAAAAAAAATATTCGATCGAAGGGTTTATCGATCGATCGAATATTTGCTATTTGATCGTTCGACCAATCAAATTGCGGTAAAATCCTTCAACTTCGATAGTCGAATTCGAAGGACTTTCATTCCCCAGCTATTCACATGGTTGAATTCGAGGGTTTTTTTTACCAATAGTAAATCTGCCCCTAAGTCTACTAGAAAATCACGTAGACATTTAGGGGCAGATTTTATCAAGGGTCGAATTTCGAAGTTAAAAAACCTCAAAAGTGTTTTCTTTTTTCGATCAAATAAAAATCGTTCGATTAAAATGATTCGAACGATTTACACCATAAAAGAAACGATTTTCAAAAATTTTCAAAAACAGTCCTTAAAGGTTATAGGCTAAAACGGCCATTTGACAGGTTTTAGGTGGTCGAAGGGTCAAATTTTTATTAAAGAGACAGTACTTCGATTTTCGAATGGTCGAATTTCTTTCAATTCGAATTGAAATTTTTTCAGTTTGAATCGAATTTATTTCGATTCAAATCGAATTTTGCTAGAAAGTCATTTAAACATTAGTGATGGGCGAATCTGGGGCGTTTTCGCGACAAATTCACGAAACACCGAAGTGTCTCGTTTTGGACGCGGGCGAACGTTTTTTTGACAGTGTCATTTTTTCAACATCCAAAACAAGACGCCAGCGAATTTTCTCCAGGAGAATTTTTGCTGGCGTTTCGTGTATTTATTCGCTGCCAGCGAATCGCGGGAGTTCGCCCCAGGCAAATAAATTCGCCCATCACTAAAAAAACATTAAATTAACACGACAAGTTTTTGCTTCCAATAAGGATTAATTATATCTTAGTCTTCGCCTTTAGGCAAATTTGCCCCCGTTAGACCAAGGGTGACACAGTTAGAGCTCAGTTCAAGGGGCAGGTCTTGGGCTGCACTAGAGTCCTGAAGTGGGTCGGGTACCCGTGGGTACCAGCCGGTTACCTGCAAAATCCCTGTGGGTTGCATGTAGAAGTTCTGGGTGCGGGCATAGAAGCGGGTAGGTGGTTCTGCGGGTTTGTGGGTTGAGGGTCGGGTCGCGGATCTTCGCCATATCGATTTTTACTCCTTTTTTCTGAGCATTTCTACTACCTATGATGTCACTTCCGGTTTACAATGAACGCGCTTCCTGATTCTTGATGGTTAGCGGGTTGCGGGTCACGGGTACGGGTCCAAGCGGGTAAGAATGCTGGTCGCGGGTCCGGGTTGCGGATTGCAGGTTGCGGGTACGGGTCCCAAAAAATGGACCCATGGAGGGCTGCACCCGTTTTTCACGTGCCCAATGCAATACGCAAAAATGGCGATGGTGGTCTCTTTTGCGCACTGCATGGAGCGCTGTAAATAACCCATGTATTCTCTCATTGTCCACACTGTGTGCGAGCTCCAACCTTAGCGGCAAAGTCTGAAAGCGGCAATAGAAACTTCCCTTTAGTGAAGCCGCTCATGCGGATGAAATTGCCCTTCAGACAGCACAGCCGTCACAATTCTACTCATTGTATAGAGATAACACAGTCTCGTAGCACTCGATAATCCATACGTTCTGCGCGGGGTATAAATATTGCTGCTAGATTACAGTATTTCCATTAGCACTGCTTCAGCGATGCATTAAAACAGTAGCGACAAGAACTCCTACACACAAATACTCACACCTACAATAACGGAGATTGTGCACAATATATTGGAGCGATATAATTAGAACTAGTTAAAATACCATTGTGGAACATGGAGCTTTCATTGATCTCCCAGGTGCTATTGTTACAGCACAAACAGTCTCTTTGTCAGTTAGGGATTGCTCGAACACACAAAATTACACCCTCACTCTGCTTATTTCTGCATAATTATTATTGATATTCCCTAGATTTATAATGTTCCCAGTGCGGCTAGAAAAATATAGATATAACCGAATCACATACTCACTCAGCTCCCACTTTATGGAGATACAAACCTTGGTAATGCCATATTTGTATTAATATGATTGCAGTCGCTTGTATTAGACCACTTTTATATTAGATGTTCTTTTTTTAGCTTTACCTTCAAGGTAACTTATAGTACGTATGTTATAGAATGGCTAATTCTAAGCAACTTTTCAATTGGCCTTCATTTTTTCTTATTTAAAGGGATACTGTCATGGGAAAACTTATTTTTTTTCAAAACACATCAGTTAATAGTGCTGCGCCAGCAGACTTCTTTACTGAAATCCGTTTTTCAAAATAGAAAACTGATTTTTTTTTAATATTTAATTTTGAATTCTGACATGTGGCTAGACATATTGTCAATTTCCCAGGTGTTCCCAGTCGTGCTCTGATAAACTTTAGTCACTCTTTACTGCTGTACTGCAAGTTGGAGTGATATCACCAGCTCCCTTTCCCCCCAGCAGCCTAACAACAGAACAATGGGAAGGTAACCAGCAGTGGCATAACTACTAGCTGGTGGGCCCTGGTGCAGGGTTGGCACCTGGGCCCCCCTATCGGGCTCACCCCCTTCTCCTAGCCTCTCCCGAGAGGGAGTGGGCCCTGGTGCAATTGCACCCCCTGCTCCCCTGGTAGTTATGCCATTGGTAACCAGATAGTAGCTCCCTAACAAAAGATAACAGCTGCCTGGTAGATCTAGGAACAACACTCAATAGTAAAATCCAGGTCCCACTGAGACACATTCAGTTACATTGAGAAGGAGAAACAACAGCCTGCCAGAAAGCAGTTCCCTCCTAAAGTGCTGGCTCTTTCTGAAAGCACATGACCAGGCAAAATGACCTGAGATGCACCTACACACCAATATTACAACTAAATACACTTGCTGGTTCAGAAATTAAATTTTATATTGTAGAGTGAATTATTTGCAGTGTAAACAGTTTCATTTAGAAATAAAAACTAAACCACAAAATGAATCACTTTAACATTTTTGAATTATTTACATTTGTTCCTGACTAGTGATGGGCGAATTTTACCCGTGTCGCTTCGCCGAAAAATACGAGAATTTCCAGCGAAATTCCAGCGACTAAAAGCTCACTTCAATGGGGTTATGTAATAAAAGGCACTAGGTTTGCCCAGGAGCAGTAGCTCATAATAACCAATCAGAAGCTAGAATGTAGCAGTCACCTGTTTAAAAGCAAAGATCCTATTGGTTGCTATGGGTTACTGCTTCTGGGCAAACTTAGTGCCTTTTATTGCTCATGAGCAACATTTTGCTTATCAATCCCATGGATGTTGCTCCCAGTTCTCTCAAAGCAGGTGCTTATTTTTTTAATTCCAGGCTTGGAGGCAAGTTTTGGTGCATAAAAACCAAGTGGACTGCCAAACAGAGCCTCAATGTAGGTTGACAATCCACATAGGGCTATGAAATAGCAAATCACAGCCATTATTTGGTATCCCCGGGGACTTCTTCCCAGCAAATATGCAACATGCATTCACTTAAATACACCAAACTACCTATAACCCTAAACATTTTACCTATCAGAGAAGACATCTAAGCATCTAAAAGCATTAAAGGGATCCACCATTCCAACATCTCCCAGCAGGGCATCCACTGCCTTCAAGGTGAAGGACCATGTTCACAAAGAAATTTGGTTCCTCAAATCTAAACATGACTTTGTGCTTTAATAAGATCCCAAAACTGTCTTCTAATGTTCTTGGAATAGCTTATCATTCCTCATAACTTGATGCACATCTCTACACTCTTTCCATCTTATCACTCAACACTCCATACTCATGATGAGCCTCTACTGGAATACTAAAATTATGTGATGGCAGAATTTAGGTGGCACTTCTTCCCAGGTCCTTCTGAGGTTCCACTTGATGTTCCACTGGCAAGTTCCATGATTCCCTTAAACCCCTACTATGTTTCACAAAATTAAAAGTGGGTTCCTAGCACACAAAATCACAAGGCAGTGCCATTGAACTAGGGATGCACCAAATCCACTATTTTGGATTCGGCCGAACCCCCGAATCCTTCCCGAAAGATTTGGCCGAATACCGAACCGAATCTGAACCCTAATTTGCATATGCAAATTATGGGTGGGAAGGGGAAAACATTTTTTACTTCCTTGTTTTGTGCCAAAAAGTCACGTGATTTAGCTCCCTGGCCCTAATTTGCATATGCAAATTAGGATTCGGATTCGGTTCGGCCAGGCAGAAGGATTCGGCCGAATCCGAATCCTGCTGATAAAGGCCGAATCCTGGCCGAATCCCGAACTGAATCCTGGATTCGGTGCATCCCTACATTGAACCTAAGACGCTTACAGGGACTGTGATTATGGATCTCTGTTATCTCTGCAGTTAGTACGTTATGCACAGCCAGAGCTCGTTCCCAGAAATACCACCACTTGCTTCCCACTAACCGTGACATAAGCTGCACCAAGCTGTCTGCTCTGATAGCCAGCATAAATCATCATTTGTGAAGGGAACAGATGTTCAGGGTATAAACAGTAATAAAACAATTCAGACATAATTAAAATTCACCTTACCCTGCCTTTATCGCTGATGGAGAAATCATTGGCCTTCTCAGCTTCATGAAAAATATACAGACTTTGTTGCGGATTTTAAACTTCTCTACTGTACAGTACAAATAAATGATAACATCGGAAATTTGATGGGCTTCACCCAACATTTAGGAAAAGACATAGATAGCTGAAAAACAAAAATAAATAAAAAAACATTCACGGTTTACTGTAGCTCTAAATAACCATAGTTACTTAGCACCTGATATTAAATTACCTCCCTGTTGTGTAGTAATGTATGCTAGTAACCACTGGCAATGCTGTCCTAGAATGAGAATAAATACAGGTATGGGACCTGTTATCCACAATGCTTGGGACCTGGGGTTTTCCGGATAAGGGGTCTTCTGTAATATGGATCTCCATACCTGAAGTCTACTAAAAAATCATTGTTTTTGCCTCCAGTAAGGATTAATTATATCTTAGTTGGGCTCAAGTACAAGTTACAGTTTTATTATTACAGACAAAAAGGAAATTATTTGATGAAATTATCAAATTATTTGATGAAAATTGAGTCTATGGGAGATGGTCATTCCATAATTTGGAGCTTGCTAGATAACAGGTTTCTGCAATAGATCCCATACCTGCACCAAAGGCATGAGCCTAATATCAAATGATCGCACGGACATGGATTTCCAATGTGTATACATACCTCATTAACATATGGTATAGAAAGGCCTCATTTAGTAATGGCAGGCAGCTATTTCCTCCACAATGCGGCGTTTTACGAGTATCATTGAAGGCGACTACTGTACAAATGACCTGAATACCACAATGGGGTGTCAATAAAATTCTATTTTTATAAGTTCCTTGACATGAACAGGCTACTTAATGCCTGGTCAATACAAGGTTTAAAGTATAGGGTTTCCATTCACTTGCCACTTTACCATCCAACCTTTTTAATAAGTCTAAAAATTCGCCTAAAAATCCCTCGAATCCCCTCGAAAAGCATTCGATTATCGAATGCTTATCGAATAGTTTTAGGCTATTATTTACTTGATATTCAATATCTCAATGAAATCGTACGATCGCATACCGATCGTTCGATATCACGAAAAAATCTTACTTTTTCCTTCGACCCTCTGAAAAATTTGTACTATTCGAACGATCGAGGCGTTTGATCGTACGAATGCTATTCGAGCAGGTGTTTGCAAAGAAGCCTATGGGGGGATTCCCATAGGCTTCTATTGGTATTCGGTAGGTTCAATCAGGCGAAGTAGGTATTCGAATACATTTTAGAGTTAAAATCCTCTGATCATCGAATAGTCGAATGATCGTATATTCAATCATTCGATCTATTCAATAATTCGAATTTTCGGTATTCTATGATCGAAGTGGCCAAATTTGCATATTCGATCCTCTGAAAAAATCGTACGATCGGTATTCGATCAAACTTCGATCTATTCACATGAATTTCGTAAATCGGCCCCTAAGTGTCTCAAGTTCATTGGTTTTGGAGATGTTCTTCTGTGGGACAGGCAGATTCCACAAAAAGTGGACAAGATTAGAATGCTTTGGTGGTATCTGACCAGGGGTTGGAGAATGGAGCCTTCAACACTGAAACAATGAAAAAAATTGCATTTGACCATATTTGCTGTGTTTTCTGTTCACATAATGGAATATTGAACCAAACTGATGGTCTTCAGCCCAAGTGCAAATTTTTGAAAAGCTTATATTGACCTACAGTTGAGCTGGTGACAATAAAACCTAATGTCACGTTGTATTATGTCACTTGTCAAGAGTCCGGTTGTTTCTGTTTGGTTACTACATTGTACCTTGATCACATTCCGGCCAGCTGAAACTCTTCCTACCTTCAGCATTCAAGTTCTTTGTCTCTGCTTGTTGCTGGGCGTCATCCCCTACAGCCCAAGGCAAAATGGCTATCGCTAACTAATTATGACAGCAGCTGTCATTAACTTTTATAATCAATAACACCATCCTGACGTGAAATCTAAAGCACGGAATGTCTCATAGTTAGGTTCCGTAGGAGTAGCCAACACCCTGTCTGGGTCATTAATCAACTTTCAGTCACCTCCACCTGAACTTTATGGTGAACTGTTGGGGAAAAATACGTTGTGACACTTGTGCATTTGGGATTAAGGTTGTGAAGGGTCGTAGGTACCATAAATATTTGTACAAAATCAACGCACTGTACCATGTAACGAGAATGAATACTTAAAGTTAAAGGGATACTATCATGGCAAAAAAAATTTTCAAAATGCTGCTCCGGCAGAATTCTGCATTAAAAATCCATTTCTGAAAAGAGCAAACAGATTTTGTTATATTTCATTTTGAAATCTGACATGGGGATAGACATAATGTCAATTTCCCAGCTGCCCCAAGTCATGTGACTTGTGCTCTGATAAACTTCAATCACTCATTACTGCTGTACTGCATATTGGAGTGATATCAATCTCCCCAGCAGCCTAACAACAGAACAATGGGAAGGTAACCAGATAGCAGCTCCCTAACACAAGATAACAGCTGCCTGGTAGATCTAAGAACAACACTCAATAGTAAAAACCCATGTCCCACTGTGACTCCTTCAGTTACACTGAGAAAGAAACAGCCTGCCAGAAAGCAGTTCCCTCCTAAAGTGCCAACACAAGTCACATGACCAGGGGCAGCTGGGAAATTGACAAAATGTCTAGCCCCATGTCAGGTTTCAAAACTGAATAGAAAAAAACATCTACTGGAGTCTACTGGAGCAGCGCTATTAACTATGCGTTTTGAAAAAACACGTTTTCCCACAACAGTATCCCTTTAATATGCAAAACAAAAATTGGGAAATATTTTAATCGTTTTTTTTTTACAAAACTTTACAAAGCCATTATTAGAATGAAAAAATGCAATTGAGAAAACCTTGCAAGGCCATTACTTTGTTTGTATATCTCTCAGTATGTTAGATAACAATAACAACAACATCATGGATTTACCATTAATGGGGATGAGTCTCATTAGGAAGTCTAATTAAGGATGGGATGCTGCTTTGGAGAGATGGCGTTACATTTCTTTCAGTGGGCTTGGTCTTCTTTATAATGTCCAACTGTGCCCCCTAGATCTCTAACATAAATGACCTAAAACATAACTACACATGCAATAAACCTCAACAAACAAAATACTGCTGGAGGCTACCAATAGAAGACTTGCTATTGGAGATTTCTTTGTTATGTAGGAGTATACAGCAGTTTTTTATGGAGACCAGACCTCCATAAACCTCCCTTCTTCTCTACTTCTGCTGCTAACCAGAGATAATTACAGATGCAAGGGAATTCACCAAAGAGAATGCTGTTTCCAGAACTATGGTTGTCATCTTATATGTGCTGATTATTAGGTGTCCTTTACAAAGGCATGTACAATAGCAGGCGCTCTAAAATGGACTCAATGAAGAGCACATATTGGGGCAATTCATTAAAGGGAAACTGTCATTTTTAAAATGCATCAGTTAAAAGTGCTGCTCCAGTAGACTTCTGCACTGAAATCCATTTCTCAAAAGAGCAAACAGATTTTTTTTGTATTCAGTTTTGAAATCTGACATGGGGCTAGCCATTTTGTCAATTTCCCAGCTGCCCTGGTCATGTGACTTGTGCCATCACATTAGGAGGGAACTGCTTTCTGGCAGGCTGTTGTTTTTCCTTCTAAATGTAACTGAATAGTACACAGTGGGACATGGGTTTTACTATTGAGTGTTGTTCTTAGATCTACCAGGCAGCTGTTATCTTGTGTTAGGGAGCTTTATCTGGTTACCTTCCCATTGTTCTGTTGTAAGGCTGCTGGGTGAGGGAAAGGGAGGGGGTGATATCACTCCAACTTGCGGTACAGCAGTAAAGAGTAATTGAAGTTTATCAGAGCACAAGTCACATGACTTGGGGCAGCTGGGAAATTGACAAAATGTCTAACCCCATGTCAGATTTCAAAATGAAATATAAAAAAATCTGTTTGCTCTTTTGAGAAATGGATTTCAGTGCAGAATTCTTCTGAAGCAGCACTATTAACTGATGTGTTTTGAAAAAAACATTTTTTCCCATGACAGGTTCCCTTTAAGGTTGTTTGCATCTAGACACGCTGTTGAACATCCACATGGTTGTGTCTATACCGCCTTCGCTGTTGAATGATACACAACTGTAACTATCGAGGAACCCTAGACCTAGTAGTAGCTCAAGTAGTGTTGGGTCCCTGTAATATACTGTTATGGGTCTGCTGAGATCTGAGGGGGTGTGTGGCCATCAAGCTCCCCCCCCATCCCCGAAACCGAGCCCTGGTGAAAAAGTATTAAGACTTCCTTGGATGCCATTTGTTTCCTCTTGCCTTGGAAGTCTTTTGGCTGGAAGGATCTGGATAAAGAGATACCCCATAGTCTTGCAGTGAAGGGGGTACTTGCCAGCTTTTTGGTCTGCAGGGGTTGGGGATAAAGGGATCCAATCTAACCTTCCGGCGGGTCTGAAGAGAACTATCATTTCATGACTTTTGGCCAGGACACACAAGTTTTTGGGACTCTCCCTTGTTGTTTTTCTGCACTGGTGAATTTGAAGCATTTTGCTCAGGCTTCAATTAAAAAAAAAAAAAAAAATGTTGCCTTCATTGGTGACCATACTTGTGTGCCCCGGAAGTGACACAACCAATTCTCTGAAAATATAAGACACAACTTGCACACAGTTTCCACCATAACACATGCGTCATTGCCGCCATATTGACGCATCAGATGCAGGAGCAAATAATAGTTTGCCTGCAATCATTGTGCATTATAGGTACAATACACGGCAATTTAAATCCAAAATTACTCATTACACCCCGCACTTGACTTGTAGGGGGAAATTCACTGAGCGCCGAAAATTCGCCAGCGTTGCCTTCGCTAATGTTTGCCACACTTCACCAGGCAAAAGTGTGAAGTTACGATAAGGTCGGCGAATGGTAGCGTAGTTGCGCTAGTGTTACATCGCCAGGCAAAGCGCATTTACGCTAGCGATGCCTAATTTGCATACGGCGTGAATTTCAAAGTCTATGTTCCAGCCACTACATTCCACTACACAAGCCCAGGAAACCTTTAATAAATAAAATAAAGTTGTCCTATTGCCCTACATGTGCCCCCTGTATAGTTGTGTTGCCATATGTTAGGAAATGTAGGGGGGAAGGAGGGTAACCCCCCAAAAAAAAAATTCGCTCTTTTTCAGACAATCACCCTAGAAAGGTAAAACATGCCAGCGTTTTTTTGGGACTTTTTTTTTTTTTTTTCAAACTCCTATCTATTGTATTGAACTTCGCCAGGTCCGACCTGACAAAGTAACGTTTAGCGTAAGAGGTAACGTTCAATAAAATGGTCATCTTAGTTAATTTGCGTAATTACGATCCTTCGTCAGTGCGCAACTTCACCTGGCGTAAGGGTGCGAAGTTGCGCTAGTCTATCTACTTTGCTTGCAAAAATTTGCCAGAGTCAGTGTTAGTGAATTTGCGAAGTTTCGAAATGACGTCACTCTGGCGTTAGACGCTTTGTGCTTTAGTGAATTTCCCCCGTAAAGTCGTCTCAGGTAATTTTTAACCTCCATCTTTAGAGAATAAAATAGCGGCACCCCAGAACGAGAGTAAAAGACAGCTCGGTCTTTGGGAATAATCTCAGCTTTTAATTGCATTTCACCAATCCCAAGTGTAAATGTGGTGTTACAGGATAATGCTTACATGCCATAAATGTCACAATGGAGAAAGTACTATAACTGGGAACATTCTCTGCCGCAGCTGTCAGATATAATAATACATTGTTCCCAATCACACCGTGTCCACCTTCAGCTCTGATTCTATATTTGAATAGATTTACCTTATTATCAACGTATATCAAAAGTTACTTTTTCATTTACAGACTTTCCCCGAGAAGAAATATGTCCTTTCTTGCTTCATGTGTCTTTTCTTTGAAGACCTTATAAAGTAGTGACTAGTAAGTTTCATGTAGAAAAATACTGGGCTTGACATGGACAGACATGGGTCACAAAAGTACAGGTTCAGGACCTGTTATCCAGAATGCTTGGGACCTGGGTTTTTTCAGATAAGGGATCTCCATATTTTAAGTCTACTAAGGAATCATATAAACATTAAATAAACCCAATAGGCTGGTTTTGCTTCCAATAAGGATTAATTATATCTTATTTGGGATCAAGTTCAAGCAGCTGTTTTATTATTACAGAGAAAAAGGAAATAATTTCTAAACATTTGGATAAAATGGAGTTTATGGGAGTTGACCTTCCCATAAATTCAGAACTTTCTGCATAACAGGTGTCTGGATAATGGACCCTGTACCTGTACTATAGGGTTACTGCAACTTGTGTCCAGTTCATTATAACTTGTACATGCCATTGCACCCATTTTAAAGGTATACTGTCATGGGAAAACATGTTTTTTTCAGAACACATCAGTTAATAGTGCTGCTCCAGT